>RJWT010000256.1:0-77060 GCA_004365215.1 Cuniculus paca | reverse complement strand
GAGCTTTGCTCCCTCTTTTATATTTTGTCTTTGTAACACATGATGGATTGGAAACTAGACTGGGGTGAGCATCTCAAGATGGAAATATATTTTCTTCTCTATGTTTAGCCACCAAGCTAGCCATTCTTGCAACACCACCGGCTTTCAATTTACAGCTTTCTGTCATTGTGTCACCTTCACGACTATATATGGGACATTGGTAAATTTGCTGGCACTCTAGAGAACAGGCTCACAGGTGACAGCTGCAGGAGCAATGGGTCAAGAGAGCCCTGGGTCTGGAAAAGCCAATACTCCAGCTGCCATTGAGGAAGACAGCACTGACCAGGGCTTGCGAAGAGGCAATGACAAGGTTTCCAGTCACTGCAGCATTGGGAGGGTCTTTGCGAGTATCTGTCACATGATCCTCCTCTGTATTTAATACTCTCTTTGCTCCTGGTGGCTAGAGACTGCCTTGTGTTTTGTGTATAACATATTACATTATAACAGTACAGGCTTTCAATGTATTTTTTATTAGACATAAAAGGAACAATATGAAGATTAAAATATTTATGTGAATTTTAGAATATTATGTGAGAATTAGGGTAATTATGAAGTGCCTCTTTACAAAGATCTCCAAAGACTAAGCCTATTTAAAAGATGAGTTGATTTTTTTTTCTAGTTCATTTCAGTTCAATCCCTGCCATATCTCTTTGTAATCTTCTTTTCTTGGAATATAAAGAAAAATGTTGTCTCTGGTCTTTTTATGTGTAGGAGAATAAATTGTTTTGCATAATTATAGCTTAAATTTTTTATTGCAGCTGATTTTTTAATATAAGCAGCTCAACTGCTGTTGTGTGACCATCATACCTGAAAGTAACCCTCAGCCACAGTTTAAATACTAGTTCAAGGAAGGGTCATCCAGTAGATATTTCCGTAAGGATGGAGATAGATGATTGGTGCCATTCAACATGGTGGCCACTGGCCCCACGTGACAACTGAGCGCTTGCAATGTGTTTAGATTCACTGAAGCTCTAAGTTGCAAATTTCATTTGATTTTAGTCCATTTAAATTTATTTATTATTCAAATTTTTGTTTTGTGGTGTCAGGAAGTGAACCTCTGCCCTTGTACATGCTAAGCAAGTGCTCTACCATTAATTTAAATGTTCACACCCACACGCAGCTGCTGGTTACCATATTAAGAAGGTGGACTCAAAAGTTGAAGGGGGCATCGATCATGAAAATGGAATGAGTTTAGGGAAGGGTGCTTTGGGGACAGAGAGCAGTCCTGGGCAGGAGAGAGAGGGCCAGATAGATGGGTGTAGAGGAGTCACAGTAAACTCAATCCTGCTGCTTCCCCTAGGCTAAGAAGAGGAGGGAAGGGTAGAGTGTGCAGAGCTGGAGGTGCCAGTGGAAAGGTGCCTTGGCCTGGCCATCCTCAACAGTGGTGGCCAAGGAAGATCTTTGTAGTTCTTCTGTTGATAAAGTCGTCTGAGGGCAAGAGTTGGGTTTTATTTAATTTTGCATCCCTCACAAGGCTAGCTTCTAGCAACCTCTTCACGACTATCTGAGAACTAAACGGTAGTGCAGCTGAGCTGTTTACCCACTTTCCTTACCTCCCTTGTCATGGTTGGAACAAACCTGTCTCTGTGCCTGTCTTCCTGGGTAGAAATCATTTGATAGATCTTGGAGGCAGAGTTGTTCGCCTCCCAGCTCCCCTTTTTTTGAGGGTTTGTGCGGTGAGAAAAGTATGTGCTAAGAGGTGTTTTGAATGCCTTACCTGCCAACTTGTTTGAGGACCACACAAAAGAATGCTAGAGTTGAAAGGTGCCCGGGCTCTTACCAAATGATTTATGAATTCCATTAGCCAGAACTCATTTTACCTTATCCTTGGCAGCTGGCTAGAAAAAAAAGATGAGGAGCAACTCGGAAATTTCTGGACTCTGCTGACAGAGTTGGAACGTCGTTTGTGTAATTTGTTTATTTATCTTTAACTAAAAGGTAAAATTTGCATATGGAGGTGCCTGGGTACAACTCTTTCCCACTCACTCTCCTCATGTCCTCATTTCTACCTCCACCCCTTACCATTACTTGAGTGGTAACATTCATTATTTTCTTTGAAAATAGATGGCAAGGATTCTTCAAATTATTAATCCTGCTTAGCTCTGCAGCCAGGGGCTCCTTAGTGAAAATCATTTTGGATGATATATTTACTACAAAGGTTTAGAAAGAACTGACCATTCATGAAAAGAAGACTCAGATTTAAGGGCTGACATCTTAATAATATTCTTTATTGGTAGAGTACAGAAAGTTCTATTGACCAAACTAAAAAAAAATCTATAACATGAATACCATCATATTTTCCAAGTACACTGGTATAATGGGATGGTTCTAAAACTACTCTAAGCTCTTCCTAGTAAAAATGCTATAGAAATATAAATTGGCAATATTATAACAGTTCCCCATTTCTTTTCAGCCACTGACAGTTTCTTGGCAAGAGCTCTCAGTTATCTTCTACTAACACCCCAAACTCTCAAGAAATTAGAGGAAAAAAATCAAGTACTTGGGGAAATGACCATGGTCTATAACTTTCCTGCTCTCACTTGCTGCTGGTTTCAGGAGAGAAAACAAAATGAAATAAAACAAAACAAAGCAATTTGCAACAATTGATGTACTGAAGCGTTCTGCTCAGTGAGAGGCTCGAACTGCTGGACATCTATGTAATGAGGCACTTCTGACAGTATGGTGCCTGGATCCTTGGATTCAGAAATCCTACTACTTTATAATAATGCCATAGGTTTATTTTGATTGCCTAATTTATTCAGTAGAGCCAGTACTCTTGGTACTTTAGAAAATACGCTTGGATTTTGTGAGTGGTTGTTATACTTCATTAACAAAAGTTATGCTTTATGGCACAATTACATCACGTTATGCCTATTCTATTTAGTCAATTCTAGAAGGATGGAATGGTTTTGATTTAAGTAAGCTTTTTAAGAGTACTTGCTTCGTTGGGTCTTTTATACTTTCCTGGCTTTATTTGTATCTGAATTTCATTGCATGCCAGCTTCATTGTAAGTGGGATTAACAAATATATTCAGCTTTCTCTCCCACTTTCCAGTCTCATTCATTCACTTACTGTTTTTTGAGTGGGTATTAAGTAGGCAGCCTTGGGGTCTGAACTTATAAGGACCTCCTTCCCTACCTGTAGTCTAATTTCTGACTGTTAATCTTCTATCCTGAAGTCCTCTGTCTTCAAGACTGGGTGTGAGTACATATCCATCCTTCGCAACATCCCTGGACACAATAATCCTTGTCACTTCGACTTGAAGCTATTCAGTGGTTCCTCTACCTTCTCCCAGCTCTAGCTCTCATCTAAGCCTTTGATCCACCTGTCCCCAACTTTAAGCTGCACTATCACCTGGGGCTCAGATATTATCCAGTCTCCTGCTGCTGTCTGGTTCCTGTCCTTCCTCTGTCCAATCCAACCCCCTGATGTGGTCAGATTTATCTCCCCAACAGGGCAATCTCCTGCTCAGAAGCCTTACATGGCTCCCATTTGTCTACAGAATATTCTGTATCCTTTGGCATAGACATCAGAGCCCCCCAAGCTAGGATTCCATGCTTCTCTTCCAGTTTTTCTCCAACGTCTTCTAATGCCAGCTCCCTTCTTCCCTTCTCTTCCCACGTCACATGCTGTCTCTTCCCACTGCCCCACAGACTGTGTGCACACCCTGCCTCATCTTACAGTTTTGCTCAAGGGCTGCCTTCTTCATAAAGCTCTTCCAGACTTTCACATCAAAAGACACATTTCTCTCTGGGTTCCTGTGACATACCATTTTCAATAGATTGGATTAATTTCAATGCACGCTATAGTATCTGATGAAGACCTAATGCAACTGCATTGTGACTCCAAACAGCACTCTTTACTTTGTCCAAAACCAAAGCTCATTTAACACCCACTTGCAAGGCTTACCAACAGGAGAATTTTGATAAGAATATGAGCTGTTTCTTGGTTGCCCTCCCTGTGTCACAGAGACGAATCTCATCGTGTGACAATTAACCACTGCATTGTGGCGATGTGCTTTTATTGTCAATACAAGGTAGGCAAAGTTGACCATTATCTGTCATGCTGTTGGGTGAACCTTGGATTTAAGGTGGTGCAAGTAGGTCAGAGGCTGCTAGAGAAGACTGACTAGGGAGGAAGTCATGCTTTCAAGCCTTTTGGCAGAAGGTAAAAGCCATAGCGAGGTAGGGACAAAGGGTCAAGTGCAAAAGAAAGCTTTTCTCATAGGCAGATGTGCTTCCTTGCTAAGATTCCTGAAACAAGCTTCCTCTTTTAATGGAATGACTCAGATATTCCTTTCTATTTCTATACAGAAGCTTAGAGATTATGCCTTGGGGTAAAAGGTGATTCTCTGCCCTTTTATAAAAAATATATTTATAAAGCATATATTTGACTTGGGCATGTTCTTATTTGAACTATGACTAACAAGATCAGATACGTTGCAAAATATTCTCTTGTGCACTGAATGATGTCCATGTCATCAGAACAAGAGACAGGCTTATAACTGATCTGCATGAAGAATAATATGGAATCCCTAGGCTCACCTAGTAATTTATTTGACTCAAAAATCCAGTATTTGGTCAAAACCTAGAGAAACTTCCTTGTTTCTCAACCCACTGCTCCCTAGCTTCGTGCAAAATCCAAACTCACTCAGTGCTTACCTGCAGGGTCCATTGGCACATGAGTTCTGACAGGAAGAAGAAAAGCCTATGAATAAAGGTTTAATATTCCTAAGTACAAGAGAAAATAAAAGGTCTTCAGTATTCTTTTGGTTATGAATAATATCAATTAAGTTAATCTACCAAAGAAATCATCAGTGTTGTGCTTTTGAAAGGGTCACCATGAATTGCTTATGGATGATTTATTTCCATGAAAGTATCTCTTCAGTTTGTACCAACTCTCCCCCAATGAAGCAAATGCTGGTAGCTTTTATAGACACGAAGACTGTGCTTTTCAGTTCTTTGCCAAGTTTAAAACATTCGCTTTGGCCTCTGTGTTAGTCAGCTTTCTGTCACTACAACAGACATCAGAAATAATCAGTGTATTATGTAGAAAGATTTATTTTGGCTCATGGTTTTAGAGGTTCAGTGAATGGTCAGTTGGCCTACCTGTTTTGGGCCTGTGGTGAGGCAGTGTAGAACACTGTGGAACAAGGCTACTCATGTCATTGTGGCCTGGAAGTGAAACAAAGAGGAAATTGGGCTCCACAGTGCCTTTCAAGGGCCTATCCTCAATAACTTGAAGACCTTCCACTAGGCTCTGTCTTTTAAAGGTTCCAACTCCGCCCAAGAGTACTATACTGGGGATGAAGTCTTTGGGAACATTCTAGACTTGAACTATTGCAGCCTTTTAATAGCCCATAACAATTAATTTTGCTACAAAAATTTCTTGCCACTTTTAAATTTTGTTTCTAAAGACAACTATTTATAAGATGGAAGATTTTTGGTGAGAAAAATTATTTTCTTCCTTATCTTCCTAAGTTCTCTTAAAAAATGAGTAAGCATTTGAGCACTTCAAACTTCATCAACTACTGTTGATCCCGGATATTATCCAGGCTTATCTTGAATAGGAAAATGCCAAAGGCTCAAGTGCTGTGAGACTTGGAGAGCGTTTTCACTCATCAGGAGGCTGATTAAGCTTATTATTTGCTGTCCAACAAGCTTCAGGTACTTATTGACCTGTACTAAACTTGAAGACAGTAAAGGGAGAAAAGGAATGTGCTTTTAATTGAAAGCCCCAAGGAAACCAGTTCAACAGAGTCAAGGTGAACACTTGTCCTTTAGAGCAAGGTGTGGAGCTGAGCTTTTCTGCCAAGAGTCTGTGGCTTGAGAAGGCTCATTTCCCATCATCCCCTGGGACCAGTGATACCCAACCCCACATTGACAGAAGCCTGGCCATGTTTTCACACCTGGTTAAGGGTCCATATTTCCTCACATCCAAATAAGAAGTGAGTTTTATACATATCTTTTCACTCAAATACTTGAACTCTCAGGAGAACCATCCAGCAGTCTCGTTCTAGAGTTGCTTGGCGTGGAAGTCCAGGGTTTATTCAGTACCCACAAAGGATCCTGATGCTTGCCAAGAAAAACAGTACAGCAGCTGCATCTTTGCTAGTGTGCTACAAGCTTTGAGACATTATTTTAAAATAACGCTTATGGAAATATGGAGACTCTTAGACCATATTGCTATTTTTAATTAGGGCTAGTTGCTGTTTTTCCCATACAGATTGTCACCTTTTTTGGTCCTTGAACTGTGATCTCCCCCCATTTGGAAAACCTCTCAAATTTTCTTTTCCATACACTGTATTAATTTTCCTACAGAAAATAACAAAGATCCTCTATGATACCCTATTTACCAGGGCAGGAAATGTGGTTAAGAGTTTGAAAGTCACTTCCACAAGATACTGTCTTATTTTTAATTGTTTATGTTCAACTTGATGTTGTTGTTGGACATTAATAATTATCTCAGCATTGTGACTGGGCAAGAAAAGCTTTTACTTAGCAAAAAAATAGAGGATTGTGAGTGTGGCTTATGTGTGAGGACATGGGTTCAATCCCAGGTACCAAAAAAAAATATGAAAAATTATGTCCTGATGGTCTCATTCTGCTATAAACTCTAGTTCTTAAGTTTTTTTTAAAATTTTTTTCCCCTCAAATCTGTTTGGGGAGAGGAAAGTGTGGGGAAAGTAACAGATATACAGGGACATTTAAAGAATAAGTATGTCTAACCTATTCTGATACCTGATAAATCAAAATACATTTTCTTTTTATTACAAAGGGCAAATTTTCTTATCTTGTTCATGTATTCAGTGTCTTTCAGCCTAAGAGAAGGTAGGAGATGACATGTGGAATTTTAACAGCCAAAATAAACAATCTTCTAGTAAGCCCAAGTTTTTGCAGTGACAGCAGGCTCCTCAGCTAACTGGGAGGTTTGCTGAAGGATGGTGGGAATGGTGAGTTAAATCCACCAGGGATTTCTAACTTGAGACATTGCCAGTGTTTCTTTTGTATTAAACAATTACAATTCAATAGCATTCAGCCAACTCTACTCTCTTTACCTAATTATTCCATTATTTAACCTTCTTCCATACTGCCTGATTTACTTTGCATTTTTCACAGCATGGTCTGGAGATAGTGTCTCTTGGTAGGAAAGAAATTGCCAAATAATTATCCTTCAACACAGGTCACCTCGGGCTCTTCACTTTGATTGTTGTATCATGTGCCCTTGTATAATATCATTGTGTTTTTTTCTCTGCTCTTTCTCAATATAGCTGGAATTCTAGCATACATTCAGAGGTTTCAGATGCACAGAAAATTTTGGAGGGCACTGATGTCTTCATAAAACACACCTGCACAAATAAAAGAATTCCAATGACAAAGTAAACTTCCAGAAGACCAAATCCTCACTTATAGTGCTAGTGATTATGCAGTACTTACTTAGAAAGGTGGCAAGATTCAGAAATGGAAATTAAAATTTGCTGTAGGAAACTGAGTCCTGGTACTTACAGGACTGTAGGGGAATTGGCAATGAGATTGCTATTCCAGTCAGACAAAGCATGGCGGCTTGTCTCACTGAACAATTACAGTTAAGAAGGGGAGGAAGGACACTGTTACACCTTTCCATCCATACCATCCAGGACAGTAGTGAGATTTTCACCAGTCTCTGTTCAGGTTTGTTGGCACATCTTTTTTTTATAACCTGGGTCATAGAACATTCTGGATTTCCTCTCTCTGGTTCTCACACATCAGGTTTTCCTTCAATGCTTGCTTATGCAATTATTGGAAACATTCTGAGAAATAACTGTTTGTTCTTATTTCCTTTATTATCTCACTCTGTTTTCTGAAGAGCTCAGGAGCACATACCGCAGTTAAAAGACTTAATTTAGAGCTTAGTTATGCTTTGCTAGGTCAGTGATCTGTGAGCTGAATGGTTGAGACCTACAAATGACCTGACAGGGAGCAGGCCCAGCAGGGCAGGTGGAGATGGGAGAGGCAAAGGAAATGTGGAAATGCGGAGACAACAGGCCTTGCTAGGAACCAAAAGGTCACTAGGAGGTCAAAGCATAGCCAGGGGGCCTATTAAAAAGTTACCAGAGGAAAATGAGACCAGAAAGTTTGGGAAAGCCACTAAGAAGATGAAATTTAGTTAAGAGGGAAGAGAAAGATTTTTTCATTGCTGAATTTTTCAGAGTCAGACTGAGACACACATAGCATGATGGGTCCTGAATTTCACTATCATAATGACCAGAGAAATGAGCAAGGATTTTATAATAATTCAGTTAACACTCTTACTATGTAGCAATAATAGTAACAGTAAACATTATTAAACACTGTGGCAAATTGAGTACACACAATTGCCCAATGTTTCAAGGCTGACGGGAAATAATTTTAAAATATTTGAAGGCAAAGGACAAAGAGACTCATAGAACACATCGTGGACAGAGAGTATTGTTGATATTCAGAATGTGGAGAATTAGCAGAGGGAGAATTAGAAACAGATTTGTCTCAATCTATGTGCTTTCATATAAATGAAAGCACATAGGTTGAGAATGGGAATGGTGGTGCATGACTGTGATCCCAGCAAGGGAAGCTGAGGCAGGAGGATCAGAAGTTCAAGGTCAGCCTGGGCAACTTAGTGGTATCCTGTCTCAAAATAAAAAAATTAAGAGAGCTGAGGATGCAGCTCAGTGGAGTGTTTGCTTAACAGGTGCAAGGCCCTGGGGGGAGGAGGGAAGAGAGAGAAAGGGAGGGAGAGAGAGAAAGAGAGAGAGAGAGAGAGATTCCTTTCCTTTTATTATTTCAGAATCTGGGCCTGGAATATGTTCAAGAATTGGCAGAGAAGGCACCTTAGAAGGTTGGAAATTCTGTTTGTGGAGTAGTTAGACTCCTATCTCCTTTTCCTCCTATGCATTACTATTTTACTTTTTAAATTATGTACAAATATTGATTTGATAAAAACAGACCATCTAGCACTCTGCTTGCATTAGGCACTCTTTTTAATAACTTACATAAATTATTACTCTTAATTCTCCCATAACTATTGTACGAGGCATGCATATTATTTTCTTCATTGAAAGCTCCAAGGCGGATACCTTATAAAACATCAGGCAGGGAGAAGTTAAGACAATTGCTTAAGGCTACCCCATTGTGGGGGTCCTAGGCAGGATAGGAGCCTTCAGAATTGATGCTCCAAACTATGCTGTTAGTGATTTTGCAAGCCATATGCATGCCATGGCAAATTGTAAGCTTTTGTGTATCAATGTTTCGCCAAAGCATGGTTCTGGTAGATGCAATAAAACTGTTTAATGGCAAAAGTTCAAAAACTGAAGAACTGATCTGATGGAAATGTAGTTTTTAAGGAGATAGAAATAAAGCAATTTGAAAGTATGGATCACTGCAAATTAGCCCAGTTTCATTGGGCCGGAAGTAGTTGAGCTTGATCTCTTAGCCAGGTCTCCTGACTCAGGTGCTCGTTCTGTGTCACTGAGCCCCCCATCTGGTGACAATGAGCATGATCTGTCAAGCAGAACACCAGAAATAAGCAGTTGTGTGATTTTGGCATCTGTCCCACAGGATAGATCTGTAAAGTAATGTGAGTTCTTTGAAGTCAGGACCATGAAATTGCCATAGAAATCATCCCATGACTTTCCAGATCGTTTTGAATAGTTTGAAATAGAATTAATGTAAAGTACCGTACTGATCCTAAGTGCATATTAAGTGCAGATTCAGAAATCATACATCATTGTTCATTTACATAAACAAGTACTGAGTGTTATTTGGGAGGTCGATCATTAACAGAGTCGAGAGTTTTTATTTTGCCCATATTTACTTTATTTGCTTATAGGGCTATCAACAAAACAAAGATTGTTTCCTTGATGTTAGCATGCTTGGGTTATCTGTTTAGGCCCAGTCTTGATTTTGATATTGAAAGTTTTAGGCTGAAAGTAATTATTCAATAGAAACGTTTTACCCCTGAGACCCTGAGCAAGTCTACACTTGCTCCCTATATTTGGTGTCTTCATTCTGCATTCTCAACACCATGGAAATTTAAACCACAAGGGTCATGTTGTAGAAATCAGATTATAAAACTTTATATACTGTCGGTGCTTTTGACTCTATAAAAATTGGCTTTCATGCCCAGCTTGGATTTGGCATCAAGTAGGAGGGACTAAACCCTTGTTCCAGGGGAGTCTCTGACTTCTCAACCACAAAGTCATGTCAATTGAAATGTTAGAAGCGGCCACAAGGAGTCTGGTTTCGATACCTGCCAAAATTTTGCTTAAGCAAGCCTTTAACCACTTTCATAATCCACTTTTAAAACCACACCATCCTTATAAGTCGGTGAGACTAAACGCAGCCAGCTGCTGGTTCTGAGTAGCTTCTCTGATGGCTGCATTCATATTTCTGTGTTCTCACCTCCTTCCCCTGGAGGCCCAACTTGTATGACTGGAGCTGTCAGTGCCACCCGAGATTTTAGTCTCAGGCAAGCCATAGGCAGATGATGGGGAAGACAGATGTTTCCGAATCCATATTCACAAGCTTTCGATGATATCAAACACCCATGGAAGCAGTTATTATTCTATCTCTCTTATGCATTCTGAATTTGGGCTCAGTTGTAATGTGAGACACAGACAAGCTACCTGCCCATAGATAACAGAATATTCTGGTTTCTTTATCTCTGCTTCATTTCTGTGTTTCTTTCCTTCTTCCGGGAAGCATGGCTCCAAACTGTGACATTTTCATTTGTTAACTTTTCTCTTTCTTGGGAGAGTTCAGTTATGACCTCAGCATTTAGGTTTTTATATTAAATTGTTGAACCTTTAATCAAGACTGTGTTAGTTTTCTATCACTATAACAAAATATCTGAGATAAGCAACTTATAACAAGAAAGGGTTTGTTTTGGTGTTTCTAGCCTATAGTCAGTTATCTCAACTGCTTTTGAGCCTCTGACCAAGTAGAACATCATGGCAGTAGCATGTGGTCAAGCAAAAATGCTCACTTCATCATCAGGAAGCAAAAGAGGGGAACAGGAAGGGACTGGGGTCCCACTAAACTCTTCAAAGAAATGTTTCCATTAACCTAAAGACCTCCCATTAGATCCCACCCATTAAAGGGCTACCACTTCCTAATAGTACCACCCTAGCTCTCAAACTTTTAAAAAAAGTGAGACTTCAGATATCCAGACTCTAACAAGGATCTCAGTTTCATTTGACAAAGTAAACTAAAACATTAGAATAGTAGCTCAATATGTATTTAAAGATTTTCTTTCCTCCCAAAATAAGAATTCAATAAAAAGTACTTCTATATAAGTATTCTTTAGTATCACTGGTTGTATTAAGGCATCCTCTTCAGCAAAATTAATTTCTAGAACTGAATAAATGACCTTTTATGTATCTTCAACATTTTGGTACTCTTTCTAACATACTGACTTACCTCAGAGAAAATGTTTCTGAGTAGGGGACAGTAAGACCCTGATCTCTCAGTCTTTCGATTTGGGGTCCTAATAGTTTGCTTGGATTAGGCTCAGTGTAGAAAACAAAGCTTTGCTTCTGCTATTCTTTGATTGCTCTCCTCTTCATTTTGAGAATGGCAGAAAGACAGCTCTGAGAAACTGTGTGGAGAAAAGGTCGACCTGTTGGTTGCATTTAGACTGGCTTCTCCACACTGGTTGACTGTTTAAATCACAGTCCTGTTTGAAAACCTGCTGGAAGAAGAGGAAATGACTTTAAATTGTCCCTCAGCACAGCTTATTTTATATGTGGTTACTGGTAAAGATAACAGTCTGTTATCAAGGCGTTGGTTTTCTCTCACTTATCCACTTCCTCTGCTCAGAAAAAAACAAAACAAGCAAATAAAAAAACCTGCCTCACTTCTTATTACTGCAAGTATATTCACTTAAACAGGCTTGGGGAGAAATTTGTGGTTTTCTAAGATTCATCTCTTGACATTACCACTAAATGTTTTTATTAAATCTTTTCTGATTTCCAGTTTCATGAGTGAAATAGCATTGGTGCATTTTAAGAAGGAAGTTAAAGCTGGCTGTAGTGTGAAGAACTGCTCTGTTATGTAGCCATTCTGTGCTGTTGCATGGACTCCATTCAGATTCTTGCATTATGATATATGACTCAAAGAAGCCAGGAAGATTTGCAGTTGGTAGACATGGTCATATGACAGGGAGGATGGTATATGTGTCATCATATGGACTGCATTGAGGACATTGGCTCAGCACCATCATAAGAGAGAGAGGGCTCAAATTGACTTTGATGTGTTAACTTTCTGTTGCTGGGAGAAGGATACATCAGAATAAACTAGTTAAAGGAGGAAAGGTTTATTTTGACTCACAGTTTCAGAAGTGTCAGTCCATGGTCCCTTGGCTCCATTGATTTTGGGCCTGTGGTATGGCAGGACATCATGGCAGAGAGGGTCTGGTGGAGCAGGGGCACTTGACTGTGGTGAGCAGGAAGCAGAAAAAGAGAGGGAAAAAGTCAGAGAAAAAGGGGCTGGGGTCATATATAGTCCCCAAAGTCATGTTGTCATAATTTATTCTTTTCAACCAGGACCTACCTCCTAAGTTTCCTTCAGCTCCAAATGATGCCATCAAATTATGATCTCCCTGATGAATTAATCTACTGATGAATTAGAACCCTCATGGTGCAATCGCCTTCCAAAAATTCCACCTCCAAACACATGAGATCTAAACTGTAACACTTGATGTTTATTAACAATGAAACCAGTTTAAATGTACATGGAATGCAGTCTTAAGTGGAAAATGAAGTCATAATAGGGCAGCCTGAGAGAGCTGTGATGGAGAGGGTCTGGGGCTGCTTACTTCTTCCTTTGGTAAGTGCTGTATATTTCTGCTGATGTGAGCGAGAGTCAGAGTATCCTAACTGATCATAAATAGCACGTGTACTTATACCTCATCTACTTTCCACAGTTGGGAAATGCTATTAATAAAAGGGAAACAATGCAACAGGGCAAAGGAACCGGTTCTTGGCTATTAATAATCTCCCTAGAAGGTCTTGTTTCTTGTTCTCTCATCTTTATCACCACAGCCCCAGGGATCCAGTTACCACGTCCCATTTATCCAATAGTCTTGCCCTTGATTTGAAGTTGAAAATCCTAGCCATCCCTCCCAAGCAACTTCAGATGTGGGCACTGCTTATTTTCTACCTTGTCAGTCACCTGTCTGTCTACATCTGATTCTCTTAGTCCCTATCATAGCCAGTTGTTTTTTAATTCTTTCTCGAAAATACTCTTTCTCACTTCCAGGATACTCTTTTTGGATTTTTCTTCTCTTCCCAGAGCACAGAGTGAGACCATGGCTTTGGCTTCATCTGGGGAAATTTGTAAATATGTATTTCTCTCTTTTACAGATTCTGATGCCAACAATCCAGGGAGTTTCAAAGTTTGGAAATTCTGAAGGGTAGCTGAGTTTGGGAACGATAGGTAGACATGGTCTCCTTGAAAAGATTTTCTAACCTGACCTCCTATCCCCCAACATGGAGTTAAGTTTCTTCCAAACTGGGCTCCAGACGCATGTGTCCCCAGTAAATGTCCACTTCCTGAGGGCAGCGACTCCGACTTTGAAGTACTATCCTTCACAAAGTACTGCCTGAGTTAAGGTGAACTGACACTAGAGGATGTTTCCTATTGTGACTCCTCCCTTGTTCTTCCTAAAACAAAAGCAAATTTCTTTTTGGCTAAAACAAAGCAAATTTAGTAGTTTTAAGGGAACAGGACTTAAAATAAATGAGACACTATAAAAATAATAAGAGTACAAAAAAAATTTTTAGAGACTGCTAATATTGCTCATTTTTGGATTGTTGTTCAAATGTGAGTGGGGCTAGACTTGTACATGCTTAAACTTGTGTGTGTGTGTGTGTGTGTGTGTTAGCAGAGATTTTCTGCAATAAACATCTCTGTTTCTCATTTTATTAGTCTTTTATTTCAAGATATGGAAGGCATTATGTTTCTTTCTCTTAAGAAGACTCAGATGCTTGGTTCATTTCCCCATCTCCCCTAATGTATCCTTTGTCTTTGTATTCGTGTGTGTGTGTGGAGTTTTCTTCACTCTTGCACACACACACAAACACACACACACACACACACCTTTCCCATTGATTCTACTGAGATTAAGAAACAGTAATCACCATGGTGTGGTCTCTGAGTCTGCAATGTCCCAGACTTGTCTCCCCAGTCATTCCAGCCTGTGGCTCACCCTTCCTCAAGAAAGGAGAAAAGCCAGCACCATTTTGAAAAGGAAAGCATCCAATAATTAAATGTACTTTCCCAGCGATGAGGAGCAGATGTTCTGTCTCTTTCACAGAGTGGGAGGGTGTGGAGACGGAGGGGAGCTGGACCCAGAGCACGTTTCATAATCTTAAAAAGTCAAGGGTTTTGAGGAAAGTCCCTAAACATGGGAGGTCCAGTTGGGAGAAATTCATACTTGTGTAGCAACACAAAAGGGAATTTACCACATAGTTTGGCAGCAGCATGATTTCGAATTTTTTTCCCCCAAACTCTCAACATGTGAGAGATTGTTATCACCACAAATTAATAGTTTTTGAAATTGAGGGAGAAAAAGAATTTCTAACTTGACTGAGACAGCTTTACTGAGCCAGTTGTTATCCACAACAGTTTCTGCCCTGGTCCACCACCCATTAGAAAAATCAGGGTGTATGAAAAGCAGAGCCAGCTTTGGAAGAAAAATTTCTAACAATAGAGATAGAAAGGACTGAGATGTATTCGATTCTACTTGGTGTAAAGCGAATTCGAGACCATTAGAAGCACCCGAGGAGCCTTTTCAAACACTCTTGCCTGGTCGTCCCTCTTCATCTGAATGCTTCTGCCATCAGCTAATCTCCTGCCTAAGGTCTTGAGTAGCAGAGGACATTAGGTGTAATCTGAAAAGACTTTTGGGCTGATTGCAACGTATTCTTTCTATCTCCTCAAAGAACTCTTTCCCCTAATTTTAGAATCAGTGTTATAAAATGTAAAGTCCTGAAGGGAGTTGCTTCTTAGGGCTCTTGGAGGGAAGATGGCTTGATTTCTCTGATACACTCCCTGCAATTATTCTGTGACCCTGGTCCTTTCTGGGTGGATCGGCCTCCGAATGAATGTGAAGCAACTCCTCTGCTTCCTAAGACATTTCCTTATGAAACATTTCTTTTGGAGCGTCAACTGCTTGCTTTGTGCGCTGGGTCTGTGATGAAATTCCTTCTCTACTCTTTATAATGTTATCTTTTTCTGATCTCTCTTTTGAGGAACATGAAATATCTGTATATTTGAAGTCTTTAGGGACTGAAATAAATCTTCAACGCCACACAATTTTTAGAATTGGAAAGAATTGAGAGCTGATCTCCCATGATTTAGCAGGAATTCACTTTATAAAGTCCTAGTTCACCACTGCTTATGTATTTTCAAAAATTAGGCACTTGCTACCTTACGTGGAAGTCCTTTATTTTTGGAAAAAATATACTATTGAGCCAAAAGAAACGCATTACTCTTAAGACCTTGCAATTCTGTGATTCTTAGAGACCTAGTACCATGTTAACCCTCAGGAATTTCTCCTGAGTCCTAGAGCAAAAGGTGGGCTTGCTCAGGAATGAAGTGCATGCATTTAGTAATCACTGCCTGAATGCCCAGGATATGATCTTCTGGATATGATCTTTCGCCAGATCTACAGTGCTGGCGATGGGGCAACCTTCTTGGGACTGTTCCTGTGACACTGCCATGAAAGTCCTGACAGGATAGGGAAACCACAAGCCTCTGCCATCCTAAGCAGATCAAGGTAGCTCTTGAGGCTAGCAGCACCAATGGAGACAGGTCCCGCCACGCCATGGACCCCCCAGAGGTCATGGCTAACACCCCGACCTCACATTATGCTCTGTATGGCACCAGATCAGACCATCAGTTCTGTGAGGAGGAAAAAAGAAACACCAGTTGGACATTTGGTTGGTATCTATTTACTGAATTTATACACTATCATCTGGTGGTTTGGCATTACTGGCATGCAATTACGTGTGTGTGTGTGTGTGTGTGTGTGTGTGTGTGTGTGTGTGTAAGTAGAGAACAGCTATTTGCTGTCTGGATTTCTGGGGTCATTTCTTACATTTCTGCTTCAGAAACTTGTACATTCAGTTAATATATTTTTATTGCTAACTATAATTTTCTTGCTTTATTAAATATTTGGACCCATCTCTTTTCTAAAATCCTACCTTTCTTGAAAACACTAGTGTGGTTTTTTTGTCCTCACTAATGTTTACACCACTCATCTAAATATGTACTTTGTGTTTTGCTTAGCCCCCTTGCCTGACACATCATAAATATTTTAGAGGCTCTCTCTACTGCAGTTCCTTCCAAAATTCCATGTGCCGAGTTGTAAAGAACACCATGGGGCCGGGGAAAGGGGGTTTGCTGCCATGTCTCTGGGGATATTGTATGGCCTGGATTCAAGACAGAGCCAGAAGGACTAGTTTATTCTCTAAGTGGCTCCCGTGTTCTCCTTGTGACTAACTTAATCCACATTTACTATGGTTCGAATTGTTTTCCCTAGAAAATATTTCTTGAAGTCTTAATCCTAGGACATGTGAACGCGATCTGCTTTGGAAATGAGATCTTTGCAGAAGTAATGAAGTTAGGATGAGGTCATGCTGATGAGGCTGGGCTTTAGTCCAGTGACTGGTGTTGTTAGGAGAAGAGAGGAGACACAGACACAGTCGTGGAAGAAGGTTACCTGGAGACAGAGACGGATTGGAAAACGTGAAGAATTGCTAGAAGTGGCAAGGATGGAGCTTCCCTAGGGCCCCCAGAGGGACTGTGACCTTGTCCGCATGCTCACCTTGGTCCTATGGCCTTCAGAACTGGGAGGGAATGCATTTCTGGTAGATGAAGCCACCGAGTTGGGGTACTTATTACTGCAGTCTTAGGAAACAAATGCAGATCCAAACAGGGCTTTCTTGGACTACAGAGGAAGTAACTTGGAACTCCTGGTTGTCAACATCCTGGTGTTACAGAGAGAGCCTGGAAGGAGGAGGGAAAATATCCAGGTCCTGTGCCTCTGTGCAGGTCATTTACCTGTGAACCCCGGGTACGTTGGCACACACACCCACACCACACACACAAGAGTCTATGGAGTATGGCTGAGTGCTGAGATCAAGTCCTGGCCTTTACTGAGTATTCAATCCAGTAGGAGAGACAGACAATAAACAAGGAAAATGAACAAAGAAATAAATAAATGATAGTACTTCAGAGAGTGTTCAGTGCTAGGGGAAAAACTGGGTGTGACTATAATGACTGAAGATAAAAGAATGGGAGAGTGAAATGAGCAAGGGGGAGGAACCAGGGTGAGAAGTCGGTTTAGAGAGCTGGGCCCTAAGGCTCAAGATGAGGGTGGTAATCAGTTATAACATGAAATTTGAGTTTTCCAAAGTGTGATGGAAGGCCTTTGACAAGCAGGGTAGATGTGCATGTGAATCTGAGAGTCTAATCTGCCAAGTGCAGAATCGTTTGCATATTTTTCATCTAGAGTTCAAAGCTTTGAGATAAAGGAAGGAAGATCCAGAACATAATTACAGATCTTCAAGATGCTTCCAGATGGGCCCTTCCTCTGACTCTCCCCTAACTGGGAGAACCCTGTGGGGTTGCCTCCTGGGTTCCCTGCAGTGTGGAGAGCTCCCCTTGTATAATGCAGGATTTCGGGCCTCCCTGACACCTGTCCTGGCCAGGGGGAGAGTCTGGAAGCTCCAAGGCAACAGCATTCAAAAGCCCTTAATGTTCAGTATTTATTATCTGCTTTGGGCCAGGCGAGATGCTTGCTGCCAAGAACATGGCAATGAAATCAGAAGAGGCTGCTGCCTTCAGGAATGCACAGACTGATAAGGGCATCAAGCACGTCCTCACGCCGGCCAGTGACAGGCAACGTGAGGATTTGGGAAGCACGGGAAGGGTCCCTCACTCAGAAATGCCTTCAGAGCACCTCCACATATTCAAATCCATTTTTCAGTTCTTTAGGTTACAAAGTGAGGCCAGTTATCTAAAGGGGGTGTTCTCGTATCTTTCGATGCCTGTCTTAGAAATGAGCAAAGATTTTCCTCAATCTTTTGATTTTCTGGGTTCAATCAAAATGATTTGCTTTTGCCATGCAAAGGATGATACCACTCTGAAAGTTTGTGGACAGAGGGGGAGAAGTGCACTCTCTTGCCCCATTCTCATGCAAATCTGGTGTTTGAACAGCTGCATGTCACTACATTCTTTCCTGGAGTTTCAGTTCTTTCAGGCGGGTGGGAGAGAGAAAGTAGGTTCTGGTATGATTCATTAAGTCCTTTTTTCTTTTTTCTTTTTTTTTTTTTTTAAAAAGCTTTAGGTTAAAATTTAAATTTGCAGAAAATTATGATTCTTATTACTTGTGTGCTGCGGAAAGAGAGGGCTTCTGAGCCAGCTGCTGGTGCTGTTCGTTCCCAGGCTCAGCTGTCCACCTCCCTGTGTTTCAGAAGTCTCTCGGGGGTCATCCAGAGGAGGCTCCCCCCGAGGGTGGGGGGTGGAGAAGGAATAACTGCTCTTCTCAACAGAAGCAATTCCTGGAAGTGGGGGCAGAAGAGTTAGGAGGAGAAATGGATGACTGACGGTGTAGCTCCCCAGGTGGATAGGCTGCCCTGTGTCTCTAGCAGTGTCCGATGAGCTGGTTATCTTGTTTGAATTTACGAGAGAGCACATTCAGGTAGGAAAGAGATAAAGGAACACAAGCTGGTTTTCAAAACACAAGGAGCAGGCTTTTAAAGGGAACTTTTATCTTTACAGAGGCCCACAGTTCTTGTCTGATGCCAAAAGCTCTGGGCAGCTCTGGGCAGCTTGTGCAAAGCATTCAGTAGGCAGGGGCCTGAGCAAAAGTCCAAGCGGGCTCTACTGTGGCCAACAGTTCCACTGGTGGTGTTCAGAGAATGGGGCATCGGTAAGGTGGCGGCTTATGGGTCTCTAGTCCAAGCCAGGCTGCAGAGACATGGGAATTGCTTAGAAGTCTGTGAGGTGAGCTAAGTGTGTATATAAGTATCTGAGTGCTAGGATGAAGCCAGGACTTAGCTATCTATAGGGACAAGCAAATGGTGAGTCTAGGGTTTTTCCTTTCTTTTCTTTTTTCTTTTCTCCACACCCCCCTCTTTGTCTCTTCTTCCCTCTCCTTTCCTTTCTTTTCTTTTTGAGATGGGCTCTTTCTATGTTGCTCAGGCTGGGTCTGAACTCTTGGGCTCAAGCAATCTTCCTGCCTCAGCCTTCCAGGTAGCTGGGACTACAGGTATACAATACCATGACTGGCTTAAATCTCAGTAGTTTTAAAAATCAAGGCGTGTTTCTCATCCATCCACTTTCCATTTCATTTCCTTCATTGTCCTACCTCTAGGACCCCATCAGATAGAACAACCATCAGCTAAGTCATCTCTGGTCACTGTGGCAGAGGTGGACAGGAGAATGGTAAGCTGCCTCTGACTCTGAGAGCTGCCACTCCCTTCCTTGCTCAGGACATGTCATGTGGCCACATCCAACTTCAGGAAGGCAAGAAATTGCAGCCCTACAGTGTGCTCTTAGGAAAATCCAGGAACACATGCTAGACAGCACAAATGACTTTCTAAGGTATAAATACTGCTTGCCAGCAACTAGGGACAAAACTACTGCTAGCTTTCTCTAATTCCTTATGAGTGAATGTGTGTGCATGTATACATGTAAATGTGAAAAGCTACATTTGCATGCTGACAATTCTAAGGGCAGAAAATAAAACTATTTCTTCCCTATTCCTGTTCTTCCAGTAAACCTCTTAGGTACCCTGGTGCACACTTATAGTAGAACTGCTGAATTGCTGTTCTCAGAACCCCCCTGCTGGCCTGAATACGAGCTGTGGACAGCTTCTGGGTAGGACTGTAAAGGTTTTGAGAGACAGAAGAACAAAGCTGTCTTATCCAGGAGGTGGGAATGTAGCTGCCCACTCGGACACCAGCATGATCACTGGAGGAGGCTTTTTGAGTAGGACCGCAGTTCCCACCCTCTGGGCTCCTAATCTTGTATGATGATTTTATCTGGCACAGAAAAAATTGAGGGATGTGAGTTATGTTCTTCACTTTTCTCCCAGAGAGTAATCCATAAGAAGAGAGTGATTATGACCATTTTTGACACATTCCTCTTAGATCAACCAAACTTTTGCGTGATTATTGCTTTCTTGCAATTGCAAACTGCTCTTGACTCAGGGCAGACCCTTCAGCTGCTGTCTCCCAGGCAGCCAGGAAGAAATTGACAGTTTGCACATCCTTGGGTTAGCTTCTCATTAATTAGAGCTTCACACTGCTCTGGCCTCTTCCTTTTGTTTTTCGGATGGATTTTTGTGAATCATGCTGTTTACAAATAAGGCTAAATCTAAATGCCACACTCGCATGGGAATGACCAGATTCAGGCTCCAGTGTAATTGCTAGGTGCAATGGGGTAGGGACTTGGTGGGCAGAGATGACGAATATAGTGAGACTTGTACAAGAGTTCGATGATTCTGTTTCCTATAAAATAGCTTCAGGAGCGATATAAACTTGCCTTTGCTAACTGCGGTGCATTAACTGAGTGTGCCACGTTCACAATCACATCCTCAGTTTAAGTTTGCACATCCAGAACGCCAATACGAGCAAGAGTATCTTCTGCAAAATCTGAGATTTGTTACTTGAGTTATAAAAATGGGGAAAATAAACAATACCAAATTTAAACATTTCTAAACAGACTGACAGAATTCTTTTTTCCTTTGTAATACTGGAGGTCAAATCTAGGGCCTTGCACACACGAGGCAAGTGTAGTGTCAATGAGCTATATCCTCAGCTCTTTTCTATTTTATTTTGAGACAGGGTCTCACTTAAATTGCTTAGCTGGACTTGAATTTGCAGTCCTCCTGCTTCAGTCTCCTCAGTAGCTGAGATTACAGATTGTTATGAGTTAGATCGAGAATGTCCCCCAAATCCTTCAGTTCAGAATCAGGGGAGGTGATTTGATTTTAGGATGGCTATAGCTGACTTGCTGTTAGGAGGTGGGGACAGGTCGGAGGTAGGTCACTGAGTGTGTGACCTAGAAGAGTCTATTTCCCTCCTTGGTTTTTCCCTTAGCTCTCTGCTTCCCTGCTGCCATGATGCGAGCAGCTCTTCTCCTCTCAGGCCTTTCCACCATATGCCTTCCTGCCTTGGAGCCAACCAATTATGGACTGCAACCTCTAAAACCCTAAGCCAAAATAAACTTGTCCTTTTGTAAATTGCAGGCATCAGGCATTTCATCTCAGTGATGGGAGAGAGGCTAAGACATAGGTATGTACCACCAGGCCCAACCAAGAATCTCTTCTGTTGCTCAGATGTTTTTTATGTCCAAAGAACAAAGCTACTCTATTCTGTTTCCTTTCACCCCACCATCCCTTTGTTAAAAGTTTGTGAAATCTTCTGATATCAAATTTTAATGATTGCTCATTAAACATGTTTGAGTGTGATTAATGTCGAGTTCAAATATACATGAATCAACCTTGAATGATCCCCTACTAATTAGAAAAATATTTCAGAGTTACTGGTTATAATGTGAGTCTTTCAGGCGGATGAAACCTGCAAGAAAATTTAATGTGGCTACACTTGCAAATTTGTTAGCGCATTTGAATCACAGTGATGTGACGGTGGTTCTGCATGGTGAGTCCATGTAAAATGCCAAAGACAGAAATGATTAGAGTTCACTTGGACATTTCACCATTATATTCTCTCATCATTTTGCCTCATTCAAGCAGTTGCTCAGTAAACATTTGTTGACTGACCATCAAGCACATTGGAAAAGATAACTTCCCAACTATCAGGAAGAGTCTCTGGGTGTTCTTGGGTTGAGGGGAGCGGAAGCAGCAGAACAGCCACCTGAAGTCATAGCCAACTGGCATTTCTAGGATGGAAGGGCAAGGGGAAAAGAGAGAGAAAAAAGAATGGAAAGAACTCAAGATCTTGGAGGACTGCAGAGTCTAACTCTGTTACTCCAGGTGGCTTCAGGTGTTGTGCTGCCCAGCATTGCTCACTCAGTCTAACCCTGAATTTCAAGCCCTGTCCGTCATGGTTCTGAGCCTTGGGTTAGAACATTAACGTCCTCACATCTGTCTTCCATTGGTCATTAACTGGCCGTAGCTAACACAGATTTTGACATCAACTTTGCTAACCGTGTGGCTGTGAACCTATTAGCTAAGCAGGATTTCTTTGGAGAATGTAACCAAGCATTCTTAGTAATTGCTAAAAGAAATCAGCTGCAAATCAGGATTTCCCATGAGTACTAGAAGGCAAGATTACCCTGTGTGTAGCTCACTCTGCCACCAAGTGATTTCCTGTTTTCATTTTTAAAATACACATAATACTAATATACGCACTGGGCCCATGGATGTACGGTATTACATAGTGTTTAAAAACCTGATGTGAGCATAGGTTTTTGGCTGTAGTTCAATGACTCAGGAGGTTGAGGGAGCAGAATTGCTGAAGCCTGGGAGTTTGAGTCCAGTCTGGGCAACAGAGCTAGAACTTCCCCCTCAAAAACACAACCCAACCCAACACACACAGCATGATACAATACAACACAGCAACTGATGTTTAGTTTTTACTTCTGTTATATGAGAATCTGTATATGTACCTTAGAGAGATCTCTTTCTTAGTACTCCAGAATTTGAATCTGTTCTCCATTTCCTCCTGTCACACCTTGTCCTAGAGTTATGTATGTGCTCTTCTTTCCTCCCTTTCCTTACATTGTTTCAAGACAAAGATCATGATCTTAAAAAAAAAATCTATTAAAGGTGCTAATGAGAGTGTCACTTGCATAAACATGAAAAGCAAAAAAGACAAATCTAAGAAAATACTGATTTGGGAACAAGAAATCTTCTTTACAATGACCACAAATTAAGGGTGGGGGAAACCTTTGGAATTGCTTTCTTTTCTGATGAATCGTTGAAAGCTTGTTTTTGTTAAATGAATTCATATCTAAATTTTAGTTCTGTTGACAGTTAACTCAAGGGTCTTTTATCTATGCTTAATGTCACTGGCTATATCCTGCCATCGATCTAAGGGAAAAGTCCCTACTGAAGTCAATGGGGAGTTCTCCGTAAAAATCAATGGCAGGATATGGCCCGTAAGAATAGTGGTTACTGTAAGCTTTCAGCTGTGAGACCGCCATCAATGTAACTTCAGGGTAATGCTTTAAACAACGTTCAAAAACAACAGTGAAAAACTAGCCATTCTTTAGAAGGGGATCAAATGGGAGGAAGGAAGTGGCATATGTTGTGCAGGATAATCTATCATTTTCCCACAGCCTTGCATTGTCCTTTCAAGTTTCACAAAGAAAATCCAGGGAAAAAGACAAATGCCTTTAAAACAGTCTATATTCCCTGAATGCAAAATAAGTGCATATTACCATTCAGAATAACACAAATCAGCTCAGTTAAGTGGAACCGACGGCTCCCTCCTCATTTACACGGTAGCCTGTGGCTCACAATTACACACTTCGGTTGCAAAGGCGAAACCAGCCAATCAAGGGTGAGATAAAGAAGGAAAAACAGCTGAGAGGACAATCACTCTCATTATTAAAGACCTTGTGTGTTCCCGGGAGTAACAATATCTGAAAAATAAATCCCAAAGTATTTTGAGGGAAGATACATAGATTGCAGACAGTGAAATATGCATGCTGCATAGAATGAAATACTGTAAACTTTCCATTTTTGTTAAAAATGCTTCCGGAATATTTCTTATATAAATCCAGTGCCACAACTGTTTCTGCCCATAACTAGGTATTTTGGCTGCAGCGACAGAGGAGTTATCCACGTCCAGCCATCAGTCACAGTACTTTTGGAGGTGAAGAAGATGTGGGATGACTGGGCCATTGTTTTAGTGTTGTGTCACTCTCAGAGGGACAGTCAGCTTACTGGTGGCATTGCCAACCTCTTGTATACCAGGAAGAACAGGTCCTGATTGTAGTAGGCCCTAGGGGCTTTGGGGAATGGGAGCCTCTTTTTCTAACAAGCTGGGATTCCATTCTTCAGGCCAGAGGTATCCTCTGTCGCCCATTCATTATAAACAATGGTTTCAATTTTCTTCTCACCTTCTACCTATATTCTATTGGGTGTAAATAAAAGAGAATTTCCTGTTCTCTTTAGGTACTGTGATCCTGTGCTGTTGGGCAAAAATGTTGGGCTCAATACTATGTGTGCCTTGATTTCCGGGGAAAACAAGCAGGGCCTCCAGTTGCCTTCCCGTTCTGCCCCTTCGGGTAGGAAGCCTTGGCCAAACAGATCTCCTTGTCATGTGCACAGTTCCTGCTTAGCTCAGAGTAGTGAGTTTCAGGTCCTTGGTTGTGGAAGGAATTAGTCCAACAGCCAATCACATCTGCTCCCAGGGCTATAGGTCATCCCACCCTCCTGATACTACAAAGACCACCACTCACACCCCTGTGCATCCCTATTCCCGAGCACAAGCCCTGGGTGCTTCTTCGTGGTGTGCTCTCCTCCTCTCTGGGCTGTGGTTCTACGTGAGTGGTGACCCCCTGTCAGTCACATATGTGCGGTGTCAGGAGCCATGTGGTTGGCCATCCCTATAATCCTAGGGTGAGAAGTCAGCCTCTACAGTAGGGTGCAGAGAGGTAATTAAAACAGCTCCCTAAGAGACAGGTTGAATGAAGAAGTGGTCTCCTATAGCCAGCGACATAATTATCTTCATTAAAATGTAAATAGTGGAGCATGAACATTTTAAAAGATAGAGCTAACAACCCCAGGAACTGAGTTTAAAGAGGCGATATGTGTTTTGAAGATCTAAAATGTATAATACAAACATATATTGTCTAATATACAGAGCTTTTAGGGGAAAGTGGTAGAATCATCTTGAAATAAAAAGAGTCATCAAATGAAAAAAATGGGTAAAGATAACTTATGGGGTGGGGGGTAGGGGTGTCTCCAAAGGAGAACAGGATAAAAGAGAGGAGTTGGAATAACTATGTTTGCAGGATGAGGAAGCAGAGGCCCAAGGATTCTGACTGAATGGAGAGATTTATCAGCAGCCAGCGAAAATCTCCAGGGCTCATGGGGGAAATAAAGGCAATTGGCATCAGGTGGCGAATGGCTTGGTTATTTCACCATTTTCGTACTGAATACAGGCACTGTGCTCCATGTCTCAGTCATATATAATTTGCCTCTCTCCCCTGACTCACCTCCTTTGAGTTACACAGCATGGGATTCGAAAAGAGCTGCAGTAGAAACCTGGAAGAAATTGATGGTGGTGAAGCAACCCAGGGTAAATAGCAGCCTTTTGTCCTTTTTAAATGAGCTCAGAAGCTAAGGACTCAGAAGCAAGTTAGTAGTGGACAGTAACTGGGACAGGCTCATCTCCCCCACTCCATTCTTTTTTTTTTTTCTGGCACCGGGGATTGAACTCACGACCTTGCGCTTGCCAGGCAGGCCCTTAGACCGCTGAGCTAGATCCCCAGCCCTCCCCCACTCCATTCTATACTTTCTCCTGGATTCTACCTTAACTCTGAAATGTTTCTGTGCTTGTGATGTTTCGGACACCACATGAAGCACTGGGACTGCAGATAAGAAAGATCACCAAACCAAGAGAGATCTCTTGCAAATGGGAAGGCAATCTAGGGATGGATGGAGGGAGGAGAGAGAACAGAGGGAAGGGAATAAAACGTTAAGATGTGCAATTACGTGTATGTACCAACTTCCTAAATTGAATGGAAACATGTACTGCAAACATGTACCAATACATGTTTTTTTTTTTTTTAAAGAAAGATCATCTCTACTCTTCTGTTATAGGACCTGCCAATAAGCAATGAATTCATGCTAAAGATATTTCTTATGAAATAGGAGAGGGTCAGGGAGAAGCACCAAAGTTAAACTTTGAAGGAAGCATACGGGGATGTTCCTAGAGGAGGGGATGCTCAAAGCCAAAACTTAGTGGGCAAGCAGATCGTAGCCTGAAAGAGAAGTGTTACATTTGGGAGGTGATGGTTTATCTTCATTTTTATTCAGACATAAAATTGAATATATTATGATATATAACATTATATGTATATATGTATATATATAATATATAAATGAAATTATGAAATCTATATAACATATCCATCACTTCCCATGCTGCTTTTTGTGGTGAAAGCACTTAAGATTTTCTTTGCAATTTTCACAATACCATGCATAAACTATAGTCACCACATGGTACAATAGATCTCCAGAATTTATTCTTCCTCCTGAAATTTTGTACCCTTTGACCAACTTGGTACCCACTTTCTTCCCCACCTTAGCTTCTGGTAACCACCATTTAACTTTCTCTTCCTCTTCAGTTTTTGGGAAAAAATCTGAGAGAGAGGGCATTAATTGTTTTAAAAATATTTAATAGAATTCATTCACTAAACTATCAGTTTCTGAGCTTTTTTTTTTAAGTGAGAGATTTAAAAAGTATTATAACTAATTCAATTCCCTTTCTTGTTATTGCTGTGTTCAAATTTTCTGTTTAGTCTTTGTAGGGTTTATGTTTCTAGAAATGTGTCTATCCCTTCTAGGTTATTTAATCTGCTGCCAAGTAGTTGTTCATAGTCATCTCTTAACGATTCTTTGTATTGCTGTGGCTTCAGTTGAAATACCTTCTCTTTCATTTCTGATTCTATTTATTTGGGTGAATTCATTTTTTCTTAGTTTAAGGATTTGTCAGTTTTGTTTATCTTTTAGAAAATCCGACTCTTAGTTTTGTTGATCGTTCTATTGTTGTTCTGCTCTCTATTTATTGCTGCTCTGATCTTTGTTATTTCCTTCCTTCTACTGACTTTGGGCTTAGTTTGTTCTTTTTCTGGTTCTTTGAGATAGAATGTTAGGTTGTTTACCTGACATCTTTCTTCTTTATAAATGCAGGTGTGTATTGTTACAAACTTCCCTCTCAGAATTTCTTTTGTTGTAACCTGTAAGATTTGGGGTGGGTTTCCATTTGTTTGTCTCAGTATATTTTAACATTTCCCTTTTGATTTCTTCTTTACCTATTGGTTATTAAGGAGTTTTTTATTAAAGTTCCATATATTTGTGAACATTCTAGTTTCATATGCTCACACTCTGCAGTAGTAGATCCTTAACATGTTGCTGCATGATTGACTATATTAATGTGGAGGGATTTGGAGACATGATTTGGTGCTGAAGCAATTCTATGTGGTTATTAAAACAAATGAATTTGACCATGACAGTAGACTTTTGAAGTACAGTAAAGATTAAATTGAAGTAACTATGACACAGCTTATACTGGCTTTTGCTCACCTTTTCATGAGGCACTGAACTGGATAGAGAGGCAGACTGGATACTGGATTCTCACAGTAATCAAGCTATAGTTGATCTAGTCTATATATACCAAAGATTTATTACACAATAGCATGCACTTATGATATCAAAGGACAGGGCTGTGCTACTTGCATTAGTATCTTTGGGGAGAACTACAGTTTAAGACAGGGCCCATGTACTTAAATTAATTTAAAATCTCTCTGGGAAGCAAAGTGTGATTGATCTTGTAAACCAGAAGGAGACATCAGTGGTGGACTCCAAAGTCCCACATGTCCATTGATTATCAACTTGGATAGTTTGCAACTATTTCAGGTGTGGTCCTGCCTACAAGAAGGGTTGCATATAAGGGAATTTGAACAGTACACTCATGATTTTAGTGTTTTAATTTTATTCAAAGGAAAAGCAATGGTGATAATACAGTCTGACTCTGAGTTTTATTTAATTACATACTCTTACTATTTGGGACAAGAAACCACATGAAGAAAAAAACACATATTAAAAATTACATAAGATTAAGAAATGGAGCCAAGTTTTTAGCTCAGTGGCATAAGTGCCTGCCTGGAAAGCACTAGGTTGTGAGTTTGATTTCTGGTACAAAAATAAAATAAAATAAAATAAAATAAAAAATTAAAAAAAATTAAGAAGTGGTGGGAATATAGCAGTAATGATTTGGAGTCAAGCAGATAGGATCCTGACCACCCCAGTTGTGGTGTAAGCACTCTGTGCCTCATATTTCCCAACTTTCAGGAAAGCACACTTGTGACTTCTTCAGAGGTTTGCCATGAAGATCAAATAAAGTTGACCTGTCCATGCTGTGCAGTGAGTAGTGCTGGAAAAAGTCAACTGCAACTATGTGAGCCTGGGCAGCATGCTGAGACCGTAGTGAGTGCACTATTGTGTACAAGAATGCTGAATTAATGAAATTTCCCATCACTGGGATGAAATACTGAACACCCACAACTTAAGGAGGAGAGGTTTATTTTGACTCACAATTTCAGTGAGTTCAGTCCATGGTTAGCTGGCTCCAAAGCAGAAACTGCATGGTTTCTGCTAAAATAGTATGGTGGAGGACAGCTGTATACCTCATGGTGGCCAGGAAGCAGAGAAAGAAGGTGTCTTGGTTACTTTTCTTCATTGCTGAGACAAACACCTGACACCCAAATTGAAG
Organism: Cuniculus paca; assembly: GCA_004365215.1. Classification (NCBI taxonomy): domain Eukaryota; kingdom Metazoa; phylum Chordata; class Mammalia; order Rodentia; family Cuniculidae; genus Cuniculus; species Cuniculus paca. Next base: position 48,525 of record RJWT010000256.1, on the reverse strand, counting down.
CAAGGAAAGGTTTATTTAGCTTACAGTTTCTGGGGATTTTAGTCCATAATCAGCTGGCTCCAAGGCAAGGTGGCATGGCAGAGGGACAGCACTTCAAGGCAGCAGCCAGAGCAAAAGAGGGCAGCCATTCATGGCAGCTGCAAGCCACAAGAGCAAACCGCTCCAAAGAGGAAAACACGCCTCCATTCCGACCTTACATTGTATGTCGGCTCCACCCCTGGGCGGGTGCAGAACTCACACCGCCAATCCCAACGCTAGACAAGTCAATCACAAATGCTAGATTCAGCCACTTCTATGACTACATGAGACTTGGGGGAGCCATCTATATACAAACCGTAACAGAAGGGAAGAGCTAGTAACAACAATTTACATTTCTTGATTATGGCCCCAGTGGCCCGCCTCTTTCTACCAGGCCCTAACTTCAAACATAGGATATTTTGGGGTGTTGTTCTGTATCTAAATCATACTTTTTTTGTCCCACAAAAGGCTCATGTCTGATTAGTGAATTTCTAAGCGTCACCAAAATCTTAACTGTTTCAGCATTGCCAAAAAGTGTAAGTTCAGTCTCATATGAGATTCAAGGCAAACTCTTACTTGTGAGCCTCTATAAAAACAAAGAAAGTTAACCACAGTAAAACCTTGGTTTGTGAACATAATTCAGTTCAGAAACATACTGTAACTAAAGCACTTGCATATCAAAATGAATTTCCTCATAAAAAATAATGGAAACTCAGTGACTCATTTTATGACCTAAGAATATTCATAAAATGATTACAATACTTCAATATAAAAAATAATAAACACACAAAATATAAAGAAAAATAAACAAATTAACTGGCACTTACTTTTGGAAACCTTTGTGGTTGGTGTGAGGAACACAAGAGTGAAGGGTTATTGTGCAGGACAACTTTCTCTGTCACTAACAGAATTACTCGTATCTGTTGGTTCAATGGAATTTTTTTATTTTTTGCAACTTTTTTAAATTAATTTTTTTATTTTAAAGGGAATAAAAAACAAAATGTTATGACTGATACATTGTGTCAACTTGAGAAATTTAGAAGTTTAACTGAGAGACTCAGCAGGGAGCCAAGTTTCTTATTTTGTAAATATCCTCATCCTGTGCAAAGGAGGGCAAGGAGGTTTTGTGAGTGCTACACCTGCCCTGGAGTGGCGGTGGCCTATGTACAATATAAGGGAGGAGAAGAGGTTTGTTTTTGCCTTTTCTCTTTTGCTCTACCTGCTACCTTGAAGTGTTGCCCCAGTGCCATGCCACCCTGCCTTGGAGCCAGCTGGTAATGGACTGAAATCTCCAGAAACTGTAAGCTAAATAAACCTTTCCTTGCTTCACTTTGGGTGTCAGGTGTTTTGTCCCAGCAACAGGAAAAGTAACCAAGACACAAAACAAAATAAAAGCAGAACAAAGCAAATTAGAATAGAACAATGCAAGCAATACAGGACTTTGAAATAAGACAACAGGAAATCAACAGTGGCTACCATAAAGTCTCTTGTTTTCTTTGAAATAGTTGTTTATATCTTCATGCACAGTAAATTCAAACAAAACAAAATAGTATAAAACCAATCAGAACAAAAGAATGAAACCATTACAGGCCTTCAAAACCAGACAATAAGAAATCAACAATGGCTACCACATTGTTTCTTGTTTTCTTCAAAACAATATGGTAGCTGTCCATATTTTCTCACATGCTTGAATCAAATAATAGAAAACAGTTATTTTTTGCAAATTTAACAAGGACTCTATCCAATGACATTTGCTTTTGCTTCCTTTTGAGGATTTCATGGAAATGTATTGCATTGTCATTAAACAAATTCATAGCTCACACTGCTACAACCTTACTTGGGTAGTGTTTTCTATAAAATTTTACACTGTTTCCTACATTTTACACATCTGTCTAGTCTCATTTGAAGTGAGAGATACCTCACCTTTTTCTTCTTCTCCTCTGTGGATGAGATTGCCTCAATAACCTGTTGCTATTAGGAAATGATCACCCAAAAGAGAGAGAGAGAAAGAGAGTGAGCAAGCGAGAGAGAGAGAGAGAGAGAGAGAGAGAGAGAAAGAAAGAAATCATTGGTTCAGTTGTGATCATGTAATGTTTAGCATACTAATTGAATTGCAAGACACAATTCATTTACCAATTTAAAATTTATTAGAATTGTTTGCTGTCTTGCAGAACATTCACAGAAGTAGTTGCTTGCAATTCAAGATTTTATTGTAATTCTAATATACAATGCACAGAGTAAATATTTCTTTCACAATAGGGAGAATACAGGAATAGACAGAAATAAAACCAAATCAATACCCAAACCTAGTCAGACAAACATTAAATCCTATAGTTTTATATGCAGCTCCCAATCTTGCTGGTTGCAGCCCTCATAGCTTCCCTCTTAGCCTGGCTTTCCTCACTGTCTGTGGCTTTTCTCTGCGGATAGCCCACGTTTCCAACTTCCTAAAGTCTCTACCTTCACTTACTACCTCCCCGGGGGAATGCAGCCTGCTCTCTAGGTTTTCTTATGAAATTTGGGTGGAAGCCTCTATGAACCCATAACTCTTACATTTTACAAACCTTAAACACCAGCACCATGAGGCTTGCACCAAGATCTGCCACTGGCACAAATAGATGACTGAATTTGGGGAAATACTTCCCTACATAGCCCTGAAAAGAGACGGATGCCCTGAGACTGTCTTCTGAAAGCAAAGTCTGAAAAAAGTTTATCATTTTACACCCTTGAGCCTATAAATGCTGGGATCTGACTAAGTCCTGAGATACCTCTGAACCATACTTTCTATTGTTCTAATGCAAAGTATTCGATTTTTTAAAAAATATTAATACTTTTAATAATCATCCTCTTTTTGGCTCCAATTTTGCAGATGCTTCCTTTCTGATGAAACTGCAAATTTGTCACATCATTACTCTCTGCTCTTTGCTTCTGAGTCTTGCTATAAGTCCTGCTAAAAGAAGCCAGAAGTATCTGTGGCACAGCCTGAATGTTGGACTGCCTTGAAATTTCCTCCATCAGATTAACTAGTCCACTATCCTTGAACTCAGTTTCATAACGTAGGCTAAACGTAGCCAAACTTTTTGCCAGTGTTTAACACACATAATCTCTAATTCAATTGCTAATGGAGCCCTTGTTCTCAACTGAAGCTTTCTGAGTCTAGCCTTTATTATCTACAGTCTTATCATTCTAATATTCTGAGTTACAATCCAAGTCATTCATCAAACTCTACTTACACCATTCTAGGTCTTTTGTAGCTTGTATGTTCAAAGTTTTCTGAATTTCTCCTGTATACCAGTTCCAAAGGCTTTCAAACAACATGATCAGCTGTAGTCACAATAACTATCCCACTCCTGGTACCAATTTTCTATATTAGCCAGCTTTCTTGTCACTGGGATAAAACTTGTAGCATCTGAAACTTGAAGGAGGAGAGGTTTATTCTGGTTCACAATTTCAGTGGTTTCAGCTCATTGTCAACTGACTACAAGGCAGAATTGGCATGGTGGAGGCACTGACTGGGGAAAGAAAAGCTGCTCATTTCATGGTATCCAGAAAACAGACAGAAAAGAGAAGCCAATGATAGGAATATCCCTTCTAGGTCACATCTCCAGTGACTCACCTTTTCTGACCAGACTCTACTTTCTAATATACAAGTCTTTTAGGGGACATTTTAGATCTAAACCATAATGCACTTTCATTTCAGCCAGAGAAAAACATATTTTTCAGAGTACTGCACAGACTAGAACTTAATACTGTATAATTTGTTATTGATCCCACTCATTTACTTTCAATTTATTATTGACTATTAGGGTTATGTAATTATGACAAATATTCCACCCAAATTATGAGGTATACTTTCCTCTCCCTCTAATGCTTTTATAACTCATTTATGTAAAGTATTTGACTCACAGTAATTTCTCAGGAGACTACAACTATTACTATTTTAGTTGATATTTATTATTTGGTGACTTCCTTTTATAGTTGTGTTATATGAATGATGTGAGGGAATTAAGCCTTAGTAGTGGTGGGACATAAAATATGTTCTATTTTTCTCACTTAAAGACCAAACAAATTTTCATTCTGGATAAATTTGACCAGAATGGTGTGATAATATCCTCAGTGTTAGGAAGCTTGTTTCTGAAATTGTGCTGATGTCACACATGCAGATAAATGTAAATGGGCTTTGAAGATTAATTTTATTATAATAAACAAGGTTCTCATCTTGTTAAAATGATTATGCTTTTCATACTGATACTTTAATCGTGGATTCAATTTTATGCCTAATCTATTGTTTGTTATTTTTGTTTACTACTTAAATTAATGGTATTATGTTTACATAATTCCATAACTCCTGTTCTTCAAATGCTGTTTTATAATATAAAGCATTATTTTATAATGTAACATATTAGGCTAGTGGATTTTTAGAGCAAATTATAACCTAAAGCTATCTTTGTGACATTGCCAATTAGATCCCTTTGGGGAAGTAGGTCAGGCATGCATAAATAAATACCTGTTGCCCAATATCCAAATAAAAATGTAGAACATTCACTTTAAAATGGGTATTTTATTTATACGCTGCTGATGCACTCAGATTTTTTACTTTTTCTGAATATGAGTGGACATGTAGAGTCAAGCAGACAGAGCCTGAGCTGGCTGAATGTTTTTTCCTTTTGTCTTTGCTTGGAGAGAGACCAGAGCTGTGGGGCACAAGTGGCCCTCTGAGGATGGGTGTAGCTACGCCCTTTTGGTTTTGCAGCCCATTGATTGCTCTTCTATTATAGGTTTTCCAGTAATTTCTCTTTCAGGAAAATTTACTGTCTTGCTATACAGAGATTTTGAGGGCTTCCCCTAGGCACAAGGATTCTTTCTTGTCTCTTTTCACTAGTTTGGGAGTCAGCTAAGCCACTAGAAATTTTTCCCTCTCTAAGGATGCATGCAAATATCACTTGTATTTTATTTAAGCACACACGAGCAGATTCAGGATCTTTGACTTCTTTAAGAATGAAATTTAAAATTCTTTAAGACAAATTTTGGGTAACTTGTGAAATCAGAAGATGGTTTAAAGTGTTCAGATAGGTTATAATGATAGTAGCTGACATCCACTGAGTGCTTTCTGGGACTTTTTAAAAAATAGACTTATTTTTTCATGGCATTTTTCCTGAGAGACAATGACTACTAATAAATCAGATTTTATAATGTTAAAACTGAATCTCAGAGAGGTTAAATAATTTATTGAGATCACACAGATAAATCGTGTCAGAGTTGGGTGGAGGTATGGCTTAACATTGGCTAACACGCACAAGGCCCTGGGTTTAATCCGCAGCACTGGAAAAAAAAAAGATAGCCAAGTTTATAAAACTGGATAGGTTTGATTTCAAGTTTCATTTCTTGGTTATTAACTACTGTGTTTTAATAGAATCTTAACATGTTTGCAAATGTGAGTTCGAGTCCTTTCAGAGATGAATTTACACATACCAGTTTGCAGAATATTTCTTTTATAATTGTTTCTCTCTGTCTCTGTCAGTCTCTCTCTGTCTCTGTCAATCTCACTCTCTCTCTCTCTCTCTCTCTCTCAATACTGGAGATTGAACCCACTGTAGCTCAGAATGAGCTACATCCCCAGCCTTCCTGTCTTTTTATTATGAGAAAGGATATCTCTAAGCTGCAAAGTTGCTCAGAGTGGGCTCCAACTTGTGATCCTCATGCCTCAGCCTCCTCATAGTGCTGGGATTACAAGTATGTGCCACTGTACATGGTTTACTCTACTCTGTTAAGAAAAGTGGTGGGTAGAGTACTGCCCTTTTACCTGTCCAATATGTTTCTTGAAGGAGTGTGTGCCATCTGCCTGAAAAATTGCTTCTGTCCTTCAGAAGGTTGTCAGTCTTGGCCATCTTTCAGTTGTATTGCTAAAATGTTTTTTGAAATATAACATTATTTCATGGTTTCTGAAAGGCCCCTTAACCTCTCAATCTATATAGACTTCTGGTAGACCATCCTGAACAAAGAGACCTCTTCCCTCCAACCCTCTTCCCATTCATGCTTCTCAAGATACACTTGTTTGAAACTACCACATTAAGTGTGTCACATAATGATGTTTTGGTCAGTGGTGGGCCATGTAGTCAATAGTAACGATACCATGTCACCCAGGTGTGCAGCACACTATACCACCAAGGTCAGTGTAATTTTATATTTTGGAGAGCATGTTATTCAGAATACATCCCCATTATTAAGTGGTTCTCAGCTATACATAGATAAGATGAGAGAAAAGGTTTCTTCTCCTTCATATTACCATTGCTTGCAAAAGATTTTATTTTGTTTTATTTTATGTTATTATTTTATTTTTTTGGTTTTTTTGAGGCAAGATCTTGCTATGTCGTTCAGGCTGGCCTTGAACTCACTATGTGGCCCAGGTTGGCCTCAAAATCACAGTGACCCTGTTTCCTCAGCTTCCCAAAGTGCTGGGATTATAGGTGTGTCGTCATGCCAAGCTAGCATACAGAAGATTTTGATTCCTAAAAGATGTTAGTTACATTTCAGAGCGACAACAGGAACAGAGATGGGTCTGCGTGTATCTAGCATTGCTATTAACAACGTAAAGCCCAGGCCTTTTCTACAGTGAAACCAGGACTGGTCCTGCAGGCAGGAATTTATACCGTGCAATTTGAGGGACCACCCAAAGGCTGCTTGGGACACAACCTCTGCATGACACTTAGGGCACGTCTCCCATTGATGTTGTTCAGTGTACAACATGCCCAGCTGTATGCAGCAGTCTCGCTTGAACTAGTCAGCTCAGGTCTCTGAGAGTACCTGTCCTTTAGGATGACCTCTCATCTGTTTTTATATGGCTTCATACCTTTGGAGGAGAAACCTATTAAGTCATTAATAACTGTTATCCTAGAGCAAATCCTGGCGCAGTTGAAGGTCAAGGCACCCTGAGAAGAGCAAACCTAGATCCGGCTCCATGTTGTACTTTTTTTGCAAACAGCAGGTAGCACAAGACTGCTGGGACCAGGGAGGAGGTGGGAAGTGAGGGGGAGACACAGACTGCATTGCTAGAGTCAAACTCCCTGCTGTCCAGGTCTGGCCATGGTCCCTGAGAACTAGCCACGTCCAGTTTGTTTGTCCCGCCCTTTCCCAGGGGCTCGGTCTCATCAGGTTCTCTTGAAACAGTGCTAACTCTGGGAGACTGGGAGGTTTATGCTCTGGAACACGAAGTGCTCCTAGGCTTTAGAAGTATATGAAGTGGAAATGATTAAAATCTTACTGGGGTACCTACTATGTGACAGGCTGGTGAGATATAACCAGAAGTGACATGATCCTGATATGTAGAAGAGGCTTTTCAATGCCCTTGGCAATCTCATTCAGTGCTCAGGAAGTCAATTCTTTTAAACATCAATGTCAGTAAGCTGGAAGATTGACCTTGGGTTGACCTCTGTAGGTGGTGAGACACTTTTATACTCACCTCTTACGGGACATGGCCTCCCACAGGTGGGGCTGCTGGGAGTTCACTGAGGATCCTGATCTCAAAGAGCTGCCAGGCCACAGGAAACCAAAGAGGGGGCAAATACAGCTGTCCTCTGTGCTGGGACCCAGGATGGGAGTACAGAGTGCAACAGGGAAGCAGGTGGTCTAGCTGCATTATTTTATCCTCTCTGGCAGTTTATGTGGCCCACAAAGTTTGACATTGGCTTTGCACTTTATATGTGGCAGAAATGACTGCATGTTAAGATGTTTTTATATTTTATGTATCGAGTCTCAATAAAATTATTAAGGGATGATGTAAAAAAAAAAGTAGCCCAAGTGATCTGGATGTCAGAACATTTCAAAGTCAGAATGAAGGGACAAAAGGTCAACCTTTTCAAAGTACAAAGGAAATTATTACCAAAAGCAATTAATACTGATTGAAAGGCCTATGCTACACAGGGTGAGAGGTAGAAAGGATATACTAGCTGATATATAAGCCAAAGAAATAGGAGTCCAGTCTGATACCTAGTGAGAATGGAAACCACCTACCCTATACAGGCTACTGCCCAAATCAAGTGTAATATCATGATTATGGGGCACACTCATCCAGGCATGGTTTCTACTCAGTCCCTGCAGGAATGATTGGCAGGACCTATCAGTTTTCCTACCAAAACTATTTGAACCATATACCTAAAATTCCTCCCCTTGTCTTTCTCATGAATGCTAAACAATTGCAACACAGTCCTCACTCAAATCCATTCAGGCATCCCCCTCCACTAGCCCTTACTCAAAGACTCAACTTAGATCTGAAAGCATCCGTAATATATCACCATGAAGAGTGTTTCTCTGAACTTTATCTGTCTACAAGATTTCAACTGCCATAAATCTCCTTCCCTATGGATTTCACAACCTGAGAAGATCAAATCCTGTCATCAGAGGCAAGAAGGTGGGATTGGGACAAGAAATCACCCAGATGTTGTTATGAAACTATCATAGCTATTCTCCTAAGGGCCCACGGGTCTTTCCTACAAGTCATAATTTCCCTTGAGTGCCCTCTTTTTTCCCCTTTTCCACTACTTAGATGGTATAAAAGCTCCAGACCCTAACCAGCTTTTTGAGTCACAATTTTCTGTGAATGCCAGGATACATATCTGAATAAAAGTCCTCTCTCTCCCTCCCTTCCTCCCTCCCTTCCTTCCTTCCTTCCTTCCTTCCTTCCTTCCTTCCCTCCCTCCCTCCCTCCCTCCCTCCCTCCTTCCTTCCTTCCTTCCTTCCTTCCTTCCTTCCTTCCTTCTTTCTTTCTCTTTAATGTGTAATGCTAGCAATTAAACCCTGTACTAACCATTTGTTCTACCTCTGTGCTCCACCCCAAACCCCATTGTTTTTCAGTGCCAAGCATCTTCTATTTATCCACAGTTTGATTTGCAAGCCTGAAGATACTAAATCTCAGAGAGTAGAGGAAATTTTTCTCCCTGACAATCAAAACTCCAAAATCTCAGGAGAACTCAAACTTCCCTTTCCTACTCTGAGACGCTACCAAAGCTCTGGGTGGTGGTGTTGCTCTCACTGCGGGAGCAGGAAAGCTTTGTCTTTATCCACACCCTGGGTTTCAAAAAGTGGTGAGAAACCTCTTCTTTTTTTAGTAGAAAGGCTTCCTCAGTTAGAATATTACTATGCTACTGGAAATCATAGAAAATTTCTTTGTCACTAGAAGATAGTCCTTGAAAAGATTTGGAACACATTTTTTCCAGATGTAACGAAGGCCAATATGTAATTTCTGAAAGCTACAGGAAGTTGAGTATACTGGTGGAAAGAGATAGGATTCCCCCAGCACATCCTAAATAGAGCTGCATTCCTGTGTTTTGGTTTTGTAAGGCACTGGATGCCCTGTTAGATATCAATTCTGCTATTAAACAATTAGCTTGCAGACTGACTATAGCTCATCCCTCACCAACTCAGATCATACCATACTGGTTGGATGGAATTCATAAAACACTTGAGGCTATCCCAGAGTTCATTAAATAATTAGCCCTAGCTCAGCTGGCTGGTCCTCTGGATACTAATCTGGTGGCAGATACTAATCTGGTGGCTTGTGCATAATGAGAGGACCCTGCACTTGTCCCCTGCCCAGGGACATGAGTGCCCAGCAGAAGTGGAACAGCAAGCTATCAGCATGATGTGTTCATCTTGGTTTCCCGGAAACTGGTGACAAAGTAATGAAATTTTCTTCAATTTGGTGGCAATCATTTGTTGGACATTTTTCTGCTTTTTACCTTGAGTTAAAATGATAGCCCAGAATCTATTCTTCCCTGTCATCGTAAGAAGAGTGTTATTTTGTCACATGACCGAGAATGTCGGCCTGGTTTTAGAGCTACTGAGTGGTGGCTCCGTCAGAGGAATGGTACAATTAAATTTATTGCTATTATTCTATTATAATTAAAATTAACTTTGAGAAACCAGACCCTGACTTTGTAACTTTGAGGGTGATTAGAAAGGGTCAGTACAAAAAATACGTAAAGAACATGGTGGTTGGTAGTCTTAGACTTAGCAGGACTGTGTAAAGCAACTAACAAAACTGATCATAAAAATTAAGCCAATTAAAAAGGAAAATATATCAAATTAATATTATGTTCAGATGGCAATATTAACTGAAAAAATCAAGCCAACTTCACTAAAATGTTCCACAAAAAAGGATTTTACAATCTACCAGGTGTTTTAAAAGGCAAAAGTTTTATCAGCTTCATTCACAGACATAATAAAGACGATACAAACAACGTTAAGAGCAGTTATGTGGCAAGAAATGATATAATACAGATAAAGAAAATGAAATTATGTGCTTGTAAGATTCGATCTCAGGTACCTTGGAGAATTGGCACTAGGATTGGTTATCAGGCCTAAGAAAGGATGAAATTGCTATTAAGGGGTTGTACTGCATGGAACGAAAATGACATCAAGCTTCAATAATTCAATTATAGGGAAGGCTGAGTACGATGGGTTTGTTTCCATCAAGCACAAGAGAGTTCTGGTTGGTGTCTTAATTGCTGTTTTAAAATAATGAAGAGAACCTAAAAAAAAAAAGCCCTAAAAAAAACCCCTCAAACGGCCTCTTCATATTTGTCCAAAAAACACAAAGTAAGAAAAGATGACATGGTGAAGTCCAGTGAAGGATTTGACAGTGACACAAAGGTTGCTTTGTTTGGGAAAACACTAGAAGGGAGGCTATTATGAGCTGGAATAATACCAAGGGAATTCATAGAGAAAAGAAGAAAAGGGAAAGTATGAGAAATAAATAGGTAAAAATGAACAGAGACCTGATAATGCCAAGGTGTGCCGGACACAACAATTCTTTTCTTTCCCTAGGACACTTGAAATTCTAATGAGAACAACTCTATTTTCACACCATAGTGAGTCAAAAATATCATTTCCAAAAGGGAGTGGGCCATGGCAAGAAATCATTTGCAAGTGAATCTAATGGGCAGTCAATTCTACTCCTGCAGAAATTTCCAAGATCCATAGTTAGGTCTGTTCCTGAACAAGAAAATCTAAGCAATGTGAACGTTAATGACTCCCCCACCCCACCCCACCACTGTTGCAGAGACTGCAGAAAAGAAAGCAAGTCTTGAAAGCGTGTTTCCCAAAGCCATGTTGTTAGAAGGCTTAGGCATTGTCTCCCAATTAAATACATCTGGACCGATTTGATTGTGGATTGGATTTGACTAAATTGTTTAAATGTCAAGTAGATGCAGCTCCACTGTGTCCTTGGAAACACAGTGTCTTCTAAGCTCTACCTTCTGTCTGTGAAAAGGGGGGTATTAGGGGGTGAGGGGGGTCCAATTTATCAACAACTTCTTGATTTCATGGCACATGCTTGTGTCTGGGGCACAGAACCTTCTGAAGACAAGATTCCTGTTTTTAAGAAGTTTATCATGGCGTGGAAACATTTATTCTCCTTCTAGTACAAAATTGCAGTTTCCTTAATGGCAAATGGCCGTGCCTGATTGACCATTGACTTAGGCCTCACCCAGCCTGAGCATGAAACATTTAATGAAGGAACAAAGTAAGACTGTCCACAATAAGGAGCAAAGAGGGTCCATGCAAAAATAATGTAGAAGTCAGAAGACAAAACTCAAGAAAAACTTGGTAAGAAAATCCTTCATGAACTTGAATAAGTAGAGACTCCTGCTTGAGGGTTTGGAGGTGTGCAGTTTAAGCTTTTGGGATGTGTGTGTGTGCAAGTGATTTCTTGGGGTTTATAAATTGATCCTAAATAAATATCTGCAAACCTCCAAATGTTGTGCATTGGATTTTAGAAATGACAGAATTATAATTTTGTAGGCTCTCAAATGCTGCTTCCCCACAGATCATCAACACAGCCTGCTGAAAAGACATAGCCACGTTTTATTTTTTTGCTTATTGAAATAAGGGAGCACATCCATGTGGGAGATGAAGTAGGTGTTGGAGGGGAACAGGGAAGGTTGGATTGTACTAAGGTTGGAGGTATGGTTTCAGATGGATCTTTCAAGGTAGAGTCTAGATGAGGCATGAACAAGATCATGATGTATAAGGAGTGATAGAAAAACAGGATGAATATTCAAAATTTTAAAAAAAACCTCATTACAGCAAAAGATGTATTTCCAAGAACAATGGACTAAAACTTTTGAAGAAAGACAGTATTTTGAGGGGGCTTAATAGCAATGAGATTTTTGCTGTGAGAAATTTTAAAAATTTAAACATTCATCGTATATTTTAATGATACCTTGTTGATCAACCATTTAGGGCAATTTCTGTCAAATAAAAACATTACAGTATGTCCTCATCCACCTTATTCATTGGATCTGGCACCATGCAACATATGGGTCTTCCCTAAAATCAAAATAACCATGAAATGTAAATGCTTTGAATCAGTTTCGGACATTGAGGCAACCACAACAAAACAACTAAGGACTGGAATGAGGACTTCCAGAAGTGCTTCAGAAACTGTCAAAATCAATGGGATAAATGTGTTTGGAAGGAAAGGGGAATATTCAAAAGGGTATCAAGGGCAATGTGTCTTTCACCGTAATAATTTTTTAAATGATTTAAGCACTAACTGCATTTTAAAGTCACATCTTATAATATCCAGAATTCGTGAGGACAGCTGTGAGAGGGTTTGCGGTGATGAGCTTGAGGAGTATTAGGACCTAAGAGCCAGTGTTGCTTCATGAGCAGCAGCTGTTCACTATGAAGAACTGAGAGACGCTTTGGAGAGTTCTACTAATGCCCACTCAAGTTGTTGGGCTAGAGTCTCCTGGGGTAGGGATGACGTCAAGCAAGGGCCTACCACTCATGTGCGGAGAAGCCACCAGCATGAGCCAGGTTTCTGCAGAAAGAGGTTTTCTTGAGGTCGACTGTCAAAAACATAGGAGGAAAATGAAAACCTGTTCCCAGTTGGTTGGAATAGGGTGAACTTATAGGTAGGGAGAGGGGAGAAGCTTCTTGCTGATGGAATAGCAAGAAAAGACACTTTAGGGTTCTTGGGTAAGGTTAGACTTCATCAAGTCTCTTCATTGGCTGCGTGTTTCTTCCCCAGGGTAGTTATCATGTTCCATGTTAGCCTCTTTGTTTGTTGATTCACTTAATTCTTGCAAGAACATTTCATAGTTGAAGAAGCAGGTTCAGCACGATATTTATTCCCCCACTGAGAACAGAAAACCAGGCCTTGCTATTTCCACTAACATGACCCTTCCACTGCCTTTATTTGAATGCTTTACTTTTCTAGGGAGTCTCTGACTGGGCAAAAGTTTGGATTGTTCATTATGGGAACTTTTCAATGGATCCATTGACTTATCAATGAAAATTATCAATAGAAAGTATGAGTCCTGAAATTCTCTGGCTTCTTGGACTGTGCTGTCATGCGATTTATCCCACCCTGATGACATCCCTGCTTTGAGAAACCTGCCTTATGTTGAACTTCAAATTCTCAGCAAGATCTAATCTTGCCTTGTCCCCAAGACCCTACTGGAACTCTGTGGTGGTGTTCTCCCTCACCATGGCAAGCCATGAACTTGGCTTTGTCTCATCCAAAGGTCATGTTCATGGTGTGGGACATACCTGCAGATACATGGCAGCTAAGTGTGGAAGCTGGGATCCAACCCCAGATTTCACTGACTCAGATGTCCACTTTCTCAGCAACAACATACAGTGCTTCTCCTGAAGGGTGTGGGGACTAAGACTTCTGGGAGAGATTTAAAGAAAAATAAAACTTTGTGCCCAAAAAGCAAACAGAAAATCTCTACAGTCAGACCAACACCTGAAAGTTATTCCATCCAGGCAATTTTCTGTTGTATTAGACACGAGTCTATGTGATTATATAACAGAAAATTGACTCTGCAAAATAACTATAATTGTACCATCTGACAAGTAAACTACATGAGAGAATAGTGAATTCCTTTTAAATGAATACCTTGTAAAGGAATAGAGGGAAGAACTAAATGTATGTACGTCCTATTTCTGTCTTTTTGCTGACGAATTCTCTTTGTCAATATTCTCTTTGCAGCTATTCATTTTAAAAGGCGTCAATGTTCTTTTTGTTTGTATCTTGTTTGCTCTCTGGTTCAATTATGGAGTAAATTAAGCTGGACACCACAATATTCACTGTGGCGTAAGCTGTATTTAGGTTTATAACAAATTTCTACCATGACCCCACATTTCACTCTATTGGAACTTTCCAAAACATTATCCTTTGGGGTTAAAATTTCCTTTCTTCTTTTGAAGCCAATTTTTTTTTTTTGGAACATAAGAAAAAGATTGCCTGCAGCTGCTTCTGAGTTATTGGTGAATTGAACCACAATGGCTATTTCCATTGTAAAATATTTTATTTTATGATCTCTGCAAAGCTCAGTGAATAAAAGTCATCCCAACAGAAACTCTTATAATACGTAAGGCGACATGAAAGACAAATTTATTACTATGTTCTAATTATTTTGGTTTCCAGGTAAAAACTAAAGAACAAAACAATTCTACCTCATGAAGATAATAAGGTAAAATATTAATTCTGTAAAATCCAATGCTCCAGTACAAAAAAAGCAACATTCTTTACTTATTGACAAATACTTCCTAAAAGCCTACTTTATGTCTAATATTACACATCCTTCCCATTTAATTTCTCTAATATCTCACTGAAATAAGTACCATTTTGTAGATGAAAATATTGACGCATAAAGGGACCATTCATAATTAGCAAAACCAGTAGATAAAATGAACATTTTTAGTGAATCCATACAAATTAATTTTTTTTCATTCAATGACTTTCATCCAGCACCTATTCTATGCCATGGGGACTATAAAGACCGAGGAGATAGACATGATTCTTACCCTCATAGACCTTACAAGCATTTCAATTGCAGAGGGCCAAGTATCTCCAAATCCAGGAATGTACATGGCACCTTACTCTATGTTTGATTCTGTAAAAGATATGATCATTCTGGGAAAGGTGAAGGAACAAGACATCTTCCACGATGTAGAGAAAGTGTAACATTGTGAAGTGAATAGGAATTATAATGGACACAAAAGCTAAGATTCGAAATATTTTGCTGTAGCAAGATTGAAAAGACGTGATCTTAGTAAAACTCTGGCTGACCTAGGAAGCATGATGCTAGCTTTGGAGCTAGAAGTGATTGTAAAGGGAGATAATCCAATTTTGTCATCCTCCAAGTCTATTTGCAGGTGTCTGGTGGTAGCTTGTAATTACCCCACACAGTGGGGTATTAATATAGACAGAGAAAATCAAACAAGGGACAAGGCAGAAAATAACCTCTGCTAAAACATAGAAATATTTCTGCTATTTTTCTTATATAATGATTTATAATTTTATTGAAAGAAGGGATTCCTCCACGGGGAAAAAGGTTGAAATTTCAAAATCACTTATCTAGTCTAAATCCTTTTTAGTCTAACTCTTATATCCACTATATCATTTCCATCTGCATGGAGTTGAATTTTTAAAAAATGGGAGTAATTTGATTAGTGAATGGTCAAGAAAAGAATTTCAGGTGTGATCAGAATTAATGCAGATTTTCATCCTAGAGATCTTGCCCAAAATTTAATTTCAGTATTGAAGAAGTCAAGAGAATCATACAGTTCAAGAGGCACGGGCTTGTTCACTTCATTAACCAGGGATTTCAAATCAGAGATGGAACAATGAACTAAAACATCATTTAGGGGAAGATGTTGGAAGCAAGAAACTACTACAAAGGAGAATCTCCCACACATGTGAGTCACTGGGCCCAGGATAATCATTTATCTTGCTCAAGAGCGTGAAAGGAAACCAACCAGATCACCTGTTTTCATTGTTCAGAGAAAATCATCCACCATGTGCACGGAAGCATTTCTGAATCTAAAGACTCTCCCCCTTCCCACTGTCAAGTGAAAAGATGCTATCAAATCCTTGGGAAGAATATCTAGGACCAAGTACAATTTATGAAACTTAGAAAACTTCTTTAATCAAGTAAGCACAGACGTTCAGTAGAAGCCACACTCTTTAAGAGACAGTGGACTTTTTGGCAGCAGGAAAACTATTACTTCTATAATACTTTACAGCTTTAGAAAGAATCACCAACCTTTTTTTAACATCGACACCCCTTTCCATGCCTATAATGAGTGGGGACCAATTACTTGTAATGAGTAAGATGCTCCCTATCAGAACAGGACGACCTAACCCAGGGAAAACAGAGGAGAGCCCTACAGCACAGGGCCATGTCACGTTGCTATCATTGGTTTTATTCTATTTTGTTCATTTAAAATGATGTTGGTAGTCAGAACTTAATAAATGTTTATTGAACAGATTAATAAATGCAGAGGTGCTACTCTGAAAACCATTATAGACTCTGTAAATACTACAGAAGATGAAGGTTATGGTGGGATGATTGGACAGAATAAAAACAAATCAAAGAAACCAAAGCTCACCCAATGCACTAACCTTGAGGAACTGGAAATAGACAGAGACCGAATCTCTTGGGAGGTCTCTCATACCATTGTTTGTGTAGGAGCAAGTCACAAATGGCTGGAGGAACCATCAGGCACCAATTCCCTGCATTGCCAAACTGATTTTGAACACGAAATAAATTCCAAGTTTGGAGCCAGTTGGACAACACAAACTTCCATGCTAATCTAGTGTGATTTATGAGGTTATTTTTATCAAAGGCTATGATCTAGGTCACATGTACTTGGACTTGGTAAAACAGTATGGATACTGCCTGAACAATACTTTAAAATTTACCCAGCATCTCTGCCATAGCATCTGAAAATCCCCACTAAACAGTGGTGAATGAAGCAATCACTGGATTTGGTATCAAATCCCACATGTGGCAGTAACTTGTTTGACCTTGGATGGACTCCTTACCTCTCTAAACCTTAATTCAGAACATTTGACGTAATTCCTATGGAGAAGAGTGATTATGAAGTTTAAGCAAGATAGTATGTAAAGCTCAGGACTTCTAATAGGTATTCAACAATTTTTTTTTCGTCTTTTGAGACACTTTCACTAAGCAGTTCAGGCTGGTCTTGAACTCATTTTGTATCCCAGGCTGGCCTTGAACTCCCAGAAATCCTCCTGCCTCAGCCTCCTGAATACTGGGATTACAGGCATGCACCATTGACACACATTCTTATTGTTATTAACTCTTTGAGGTATGATGACAATCTGATCCACAAAGGCCACTACTGAAAGGTTTGAGAGAGGTCAATGCTCGAGCCTAAGTACCTCCACTAGGACTAGTTCCTGTTAGCTAGGAAGAAAATACATCATCAAACCAGGAGTGGAGACCAAGAACCGGATGAGACATTTCTGACTACTGAGTCTAGATTTCCCCTGTTCATTTCTTCCACTTTGCAAGAGACTACCTCTTCTCTCGCTGAGTTCGTTTCCTTCCAGGCAGCAAGGTAGGACATAGATTACCTGAAAAGGCACTGCCCGTGGCTATCAAGCTGCCTTTCTTCAGCTTGGCATGTTTCTGTGAAAATGTGGCCTCTACTTCAGCCTCCATGGGGCCACAGGGGTAGATCATGGGAATCCTGCAAAGGTAAGTTGAACCCCTTAGGCCAGATATTCTGCATAAATTTCAGCATTTATAAGACCTAATTGAATTTTTTTTCATTTCATGGCTTCTGTAGCGGAATTAAAAAACACAAAATTTTTGCTAATAAATAAAATAAGGTTGTCATAGTTTCCATTGTGCTAATCACAGGAAAAGTCTGTTTTACTCTTTATTTCTCTACTACAAAAGTCTTATCAAACTTCCTCTTCTGTAAGATTGGGATATGGATTCTGCAAACAACCACGGGCGTGTCTGTAAGTGTGTAAACTTGCTCTGGGCACACATTTCCTGATACTATTACTCTGTGGAAAGATAGCAGTTGGTAGGATTCCCAAAAATGCTGGTTATTGCTTTCATATTTTCACACAGTGCAAATGAATTATCTGACCGTGAGATACAACCCAGGAATCTTCCACTAATAATTAGGAACAGAAGAAAGAATCACATGGTACAGATCAGTTATTTTGCTTATATGTTTTATATCAGAAAAAGAATTTCTGTCATGAAATTGGTACCAATTTTCATGCACGGAGCCTGTCCAAAGAATTTTAGGGTATTTTTAAAAATGCTTAAGTATGGCCTAAAAACTGAGCCTACGGAGAAGGTGATATCTTACCTGATGACTTAAATGTAATGGGTCTTAAGTATAATTTATCGCCTTTTGCTGTGCAAGAAGAGTAAAATAGGGTAATTTAAAAGTGAGTCTACTCTTTAATTGCACTTAAGAAAGATGGCAAATGAAAATTATTTGAAAGAGATTGATCTATAGAACGTTATCAGTTGCTAGTGAAATTTCTTTAGGTGTACTACTTTTGTGCATTGTGCGCCCCGTGAAAATGTGAGTAAATTTATTTACATCTTTATGAAAAAATGAATATCTTAATTTTAATGGTTTTGTATCTTTACTATTTTCACCTGAAATTGCTTTTATAAGCGTCATTGTGATGAATTGAGACTGGAAGTTAAAAATGATCACGTTTCTCTATGTTCTGTTTCCCGACAGTATTGTATAAATATTCATTATTTCTTTATAGATGGAACAAGAATAATGGGGTACCATTTTATGGGGTGATTTGAAATTATATTTGTTTGACTTCAAATCTGATCTTTTCCATAAGGCTACTCTTTGAAGAGGTGTTCATTGAAGAGAGTTTCATTGTGGGTGTTTTTTTTTTTTTGCAAAAAATTAAATTGCCAAAGCAATTGACTTTAAAAATGTTTGGCCTCAATACTCTGACTATTTTAGTTATTTCTATTACATAAGTTTAAATGAAGTTAACCCACATTTAACCAAAACAAATCTTTTGAGAATAAATACAAGCCCAAGCTCCAGTCCCTACATCAATTGCTACTAGAGATTAAAATGGTCCTGAAGTACACATAAAATATATGCATATGAATAAAATATATATGTTATTTGAAGGGAAACAACTTTCTCTTAAACAGTAATGTGTAACTATAGCTTCTTTCTCTGGTTAATTTATTGACATTGATATTTTCCTAAGTCTATTTTGTTTTATTTATTTTTTGATGCTAGGGATTAAATCCAAGCCAGTGCTCAACCACTGAACTACACCCCCAGCACCCTAAGTGTATTTTAAAGGGACCTGCAGGGTAATTCCTCATTTTTGTCTGTAATTTAAAAGTGCATATCCATATAACCTAAATACAAGGGACCTCGAGAGCCGTGTCACAATGATGTATTCACAACTCCTCAGTCAAATGGGAGGTTCAGGGTGTTTGATTAATCCTTGTGGCTTTCATAATCCATTTTCTTTCCTGCATGTGCTTCAAGAGGCTGAAAATCCCCTGACTAATCCCCACATTACCATAGGCTCACTGGAAATATGGAGTTCAGGTCTCAGTGAAATGTGCAATCCTGGAAGGCGATTGGGCATTTGCCTCTTGACCCGAGAAATACACTTTTTTTTGCCTATGCCTCCTCCAGCACAGTCCCTCTCAGAGGCCTCTGAGGAATTTGCTTGGGCTGTTTCGAGAAATGATGTAACTTAAGTGTAGATCTCTATCCAGAACTGGTGAGGGAGCTGCGGGGGCCATTTCAGTACCATTCATCATCATACCATTTCAATACCATTTATGATCATCTGCCTGACTCTCTGTGACAAACTTGAAGAGTAAGCAGGAAGCTGCTCGTAGTTTGGAAGCTAAAGCCAGGTCCTGCGAAACTGCTTGAAAGGAGAGATCTGCAGTTGGTATAGAGATGAGGGAATTAGAAGCAGGCCCTTATAAATCACAAAGTCACGGAAGCTGCACAAACAAGTACATCGCTATGTGCAGAGGAAGAAATCGCAAGCCAAGGAATGCATACTTTGTGTGGAAAAAAGAATCTAGAAGAAGCTATTGTGAGCTTTTAGGAAGGAAGCTTCAAGGGTTGCTGCTGCTTGCTTTGATTGTCATTGTTCTAAGGCAGGTGCTTGCCCCGCTCTTGCCAGGCAACCTGGCATTTTGTCTTATGGTTTATGGGGAAACACACTTTAACATCTGCAAGTCATCGATAACCAAGAAATCAGTCTCAGATTTTCATGTGTCTTCTGCTATTCTTTCACTCATGACAAGCACATTGATTGACCATGACAAACTTCCCCCAAATTTCTGCCTTTGGCAATGACTTACAAGAAGTTTCACTATAAAGAAAGTATTCTTAATGTTCTTAGCTTGAGTGAGAAACAGAAAAGTCTTCATTTTGCTGTCCCATATAATATGCTTAAAATTGGGACCCAAAGAGTTATCTTAATAGGAATAGCAACTGACAATTTGTCTAGTTAAATACGTCATTTTTTCTTTTGTCACCCATCTTTTGCTTAATTGATTATAGTCACATATTTTCATTACTCTATAATTAAAAACAAAGAAAATCATAAATCTGGTTTTTAAGAAGTTCTAGTAACATAAGATTTTTTTTCTCTCTGTGTGGTGTGTCTAATCTCCTTTGTTCCGCTGGACTGACAACGAATTGATCAAGTCAAGTAAAGAGGGAGAAATGAAATGCATCTTTCAAACCAGCTCATTGGAAAGAGCAAACAACAGAAGCTGAAGATCTCACAGTGTAATAGAGCAGTTTTTTAATGTATCACTTTTTCTCTAACTTGTAACCCAAATGCATCATGGCTTTTAATGTCATTATATATAATTCAGTGTAGTTACAGGATTAAAGGTCACAGCAGATGAGAAAAAGGGAAATGAAAAGGAGATATCACAGAACAACACTGACACGAAGATAATTAGAGTTGAAGCGAAGTAAAAAAAAAGGTAAGAAAAGAAATTTGAGAGTTGAAGGGGAATCGAGGAAGAAGGAGCAAGCATTAGTGTGATCAGTCTTTCTACATGGTCTTGAAAAGGTTAAGCTAACTTGGTGAGAAAATGAAAATGAAAGATAAGACATTTAATCCAGAGATAGAAGACAACCAACATAAAAGACAATCTCTAGAATAATAAGAAAGTTAGATATTTATCGCTTTGTGAGGAGAGTGACGGAGGGACCCAGGCATTTGGTGGGACGTGAAGGGGTCCAAACTGGGCTGCTGAAGCTGGAGGGTTGATGATGAAATGGGTGTTCCTTATGATCTGTACATGAGACAAAGCCTCAAAACACAAACCTTAGTTGGTTGAACTGATATGTTTTCGTGGCCTCCATCATTCACCTAAGGAAATGATTTTTTGCTTAATGTTTTCTTTCATTGCTTGCAAGTGCTCTAAACTGGATTAGTGGGCTTAACTTCTGTCATCTCCCCTTTCAATTTGACCTTCAGTGGAGAAAGGGAAGGCGAGGACAGTAAAAAGGGGATCACACGCCAGTGAAGAGTGGAAATGTGAGGAACCTTTGACATCTTCTGTGAAATGGAACATATTTAGGCTTGCCGCTAACTGGCTTCATCTCGGAACTTTTGGCTGCTAACTGAATTTGCTATGCCTTGAAAATAAAGGAACAAGTATATCCAATTTTGGTTTTCCTGGTCATCTTAACTACAAATAAATACAGTCACACTGCTGGCATCAACTTTAGAGGTCTTTCTTTGGTGGACATAAGTGCATGATTTCCAAGTGCCCTGAACTAAATAGGAATTTTGCAAGTATTTATGGTGAGAAGTTGTCATTTCTAATTGATCAAAGCATGTGATCAGACAGTATATAATAATGTGCATGTAAAGCCCAAAATATTTGAATCAAATGGCATGAACATTCTATTTGTGTGTGTATACATACGTATATATACACACATTTATGTGTATACACATATGTGTGTATAGATGCATATGTACACACATATATACACATACCCATTAAATTAAACCAAGCTATTTTTTGTTTCCAATCCATTGGACCAACCTCCAATAGCACTGTAAAGAATTCTAGCCAAGAAATAGTCAGTCACAGAATTTTTGCTAATAATGCCAAATGTTCTTGCCCAAGGGAGAGAAGAATGTTTTCCAGACAGAAATTTTTCTGCAGTATGGGTGAAACTGTTTCTTTTGTTTCATGGTAGCACCAAAACCATGAAGGAGCCCAGTTTCTTCTATCTTGACAAAATAAAGCTGCCAATTCTTTCATATTTTTGAAATAATTTATTTCAGTTGGTCAGAGCCATCTCAGTGAGAATTGAAAAATCATATAGGAGAGTCATGACTTCTAAAAGTCTCATCTACTATTGAAAAGTATAGAGAACCTTGCATTTTTAGAATTGGATGAATAAGGGCTCTTTTGTTATGTTACAGACATTTACTACTTCTCTTTAGTTTCCAAAGAGAAGAGAAATGAGGATTAAGGTGGATTTGCAAAATATAAAGTACAGGGATGCATTTAGCATGTCAATTAAACTTGATGTAGTTGGTGCAACTTTTTTTTCTAGGGATCAAGTTTTTTAAAAATATTATTATTAAAAGGTATACCTTAAGAATTAGTCTGACTATCTCTTAACTTCTCAGTCCATTTCCAGGGTGTCTGGTTTGGTGCGTAGGAAAGATGGCAGATGGTGCTCACTCTCAGAGTGTGGAAATCTCTGCAATCAAACCAATCAAGAGTTTTCTTCTGTGAATTCCATTGAACGATCACTAACCGAATTTCATTCTTGCCTGTGTCAGAATTTGCTTCTCTTTGCTTGTGACCCACGCCAAACTGAGACAGCATGTTCAGGGTCATCAGCATTTGCAGCTAAATTCCAATTCCTGCCCACTGGGTATGGACTGAATAATTATGCAGGAATTCATCCCTGCCAAGACACCAGAGGATGGAAAGGAAATATCGTAAGAGCAAAAGCAGAAGAGAGGATGATTAGGAAACTTCCTTTCCTTTTCAAGTCATCACCATAAGACTCGGGAAGAAATACTTGGGAGTAGTGCAGGGGAGCGGGCAGGTGCCATGGGTGTGCAGCCCAGGTGTGAGCCCCAAAAGACAACGGATGCCCGCGGATTGTTTCCCATGTTTTCTCCATCTCAAACCTCAGTGGGACCCCAGACTGTGTGCTCTGGTAGTGCTTTCTGTTGCTTTCAGATTTTTAATTCCTTATTACATGTAAACAGTTGAGTTTGAGAAGAAAACCTACCTACCCTGAAAAACTTGAAGTTCACCACATAAGAAATATACTTTGTTTGATGTCGTGTTTCCATCAGTGCAAAGTAAAGGACTTTATACAGGCTAATTGTGAAAATTAAAAAAAAAATTCTCCATTCAATGAAGTAGAGAAAACAGAATCAGAAAAAAAAAATCCAGGAAATCTTCAGAATGATAATAAAAAATAGCACCCCTTTATCAAGGTGTCCAACATTAGCACATGGAGCAGAGGACCCAAATCACACAGTTTCTTTTACACCAGTTATGCATTTTCTTTGCAACATTACATGTCTCTCAGTTTACAGATGGCTTTTTAAAGCTTTTTCTTTTAATAAAATAACTTAAAACTTAGCAGGGCTTGGCGGTTCATGCATATAATTCCAGCACTCTGGGTGGCTGAGGCAGGAGGATCAAAGTTTGAGCCCAGCCAGGGAAAGTTAGCGATTCAGTGGAAACCTGTCCTTCCAAAAAAGTGGGATGTAGCTCAGTGTGAAGGTCTTGGGTTCAATCTCCAGTACATAAAAAGCAAGCAAGCAAACAAATAAAAAAGGTTATTAATATGGTTCATTTCTTACATTTTATCCACTGTGCTCTATTATTTTTTACCTCACCCTTTAATTGCACACATCACAGCACATGGATGTGCCAAAAGGGTGACACACTCTAATTCCACAGAGACAAGATGTGACGACTCTGTGTCTCAAGAGCCTGGGAGACATCATCGCATGTATTTCTTCACTTAGCTCATTCTGATTTATGTCTTTTATAATATAACTCTAGTTCTATGTGCAGCACTTTGCTGCGCTCTGTGGTTTGGTCCACTGAATTATGGGCTGTGGGAACTCCCTGGATTTTTAGCCAATCGGACCAAAGTTGCCAGTGACGGCACTCATATCATCCTAAGTAGGCAGTCTTGTGTCCTGTGCCCTTCACCTGTGCCCTTCATTGCCTCTAACTCTGGGCAGTTAATGCCAGAATTGAATTGCAGCACAGTAGTTGGTCTCAAAATAGGCTTTTATGGAGGACTAGTACATGTAGTTTATGATAACATTTGTATTTGATAAGAAAACTTCAATTATGGAGAATATGCACATAGACATGCATAGACAATGAATTATTTACATATACAAAAGCATGTAAATATTGATTACATGTATAATCTATCAGTGAAATTTTCACTAAAAATACTGTAAATCATTATATTGTTTCATCTCCCTTTAATTCTTCAGACAAATACTGTTCCAAGGTTACGTTAGAAAATCCTGATCTTCATTGTTTACTTTTTAATGAATTGCCAAACATTTCCTTAAATAAATTTACTTAAACAAAGCCTATGTTTGGGTTGCCTTGTTATTTAAGGAACGTGGTTAGTGATGGGCAGGAACTGTTTTAAGAAGTTAAATGTGGAAAGTTTGCCCAACCATGGTTTTCTTTGGCCAGGCCATCTTCAGGCATGAGAGATAACTTTTGTTCTGTTCAATGAGGAAGCTTCTCACTGGAAGAATGAAGCAGGCCCTTCCAGAGATGTAGTTTTTTAAATCAATAGGTGAGTATTTTAACAATTTTTCAAAGGTTTCCAAGTTTGGTAAGCATTGAAGAGGTCTGAAGTTTATTGTCATGGATTTAGGTGATTCTCAACCATCTCAGGAAGATCTTGTCTCACACTTAAAATTAAAACTATAGTGCAATATGATCTTACCCAGCATGCCTTTTGCCATTTGCATCACTAACAAGGTAAACAAGAACTGGTGCTTTAGACTTTAGACACGTCTGGAACATGAGGCAGTGAGGATTACCAAGGGCATTCAAGGTCAGAGGCATGGAGCAGAGGTGAGCTTTGACCACTCCCTACCTGGGGAGGGAGACTTCTTCAAATGCATGCTTTGCACAAGGAGATATTTACCAAGACCATTCCAGGCTTTTGTGAGAGAAGGCAATGGGAATGAAGCAATTGAGGTCTGATTTTGCAATCTAAGTTCAGACTTGCTTCAGGGGTACCGTGGGCTTTATTTGCTGACCTGGATATTTTTGCTGGACTGGTGAAGTAACTAACTGAGCATTCTTGACCTGCTCTCAGTGAAAGCTGATAGTAAGCATAGAATAGAGAGAGATTTCCATAACAGGTGTGTAGAGGGGAAGGAAGGAGAAGCTACTGAATATTTCCTCCGTGCCATCAATGGTCACCTTGTTTAACTCTGGACCCAAGCTTATAAAATAGGTCCTATCACTTCCTTGCTATTCCATTTACTAAACACATACTTAGTGAGCACCTACTATATGCCAGGCATGGTGCAAAATTGCTAGGGGACCCTTGGTTTTTGGAACCTTATGGGTCTTGGATACTCCTTCATTTGTTATTACCATCATTGAGCAATGCTGACATATTTGGGGCAGTAATATATTTCTACAATAAAATTAATATATAAGAAGGTAAAAAATAAAATGCATAGAGGATAGGATGGGAGGAAAATGGGGAAGGAATGATCTGCTTTCTTCACATTTTAATAAGAAGCAAGCAAAAGTGAAAGAAAGAACAAAATTCAGCTTCTCCAGTATCTTCACTGCCGGAGTAGACCTTGCAGTCACCTCTGTCACCTGATAATGTTTGGCCTCTGAAAGTTGCTCTTCATCACACTCCTCTGAACTTTATTTCAAGATCAGCCTGGTATTTCAAGATCAGCCTGTCTATTTCCCAGGACTGATCTCCTTCCAGACTTCAGATGGGAAATGTCAGCCCTGTTGTCAACATCCCTAACATTTAAATTCTTGAGATATCAGAGACACTCCAAGAGCACAGACAGGAATCAACTGTGTACACACCACTCTCCCCAACACCACTGGGAAGGGACCCTGCACATGCTTCTCAACTGCTTTTTAGTAGCAAAGGAGGACAAGAAAGAAATTAAATACATCAGAAATCATTTCCTTACTAAAGTGTTTATTGGGCATATTGAAGGAAGAGAAAATAAGAGCTGTAATACTTGCAGGGTGAGAATTTCAGTTGGCTGTTCTTTAGTTAAAAAGCCTGAGGAAGATTCTCATAGTCAGAGACATCAGGGCTGAGCAGGCATTCTGGGCTTTGCAGATACCAGGCTTCTGTTTCTTTATCAAACGGACCCCAAATTTGCACATACAATGAAGGCCGAATTTACCCAGGTAGGTATGCTTCAGGGTGTCCTAAATATGTGCTGTCCAAGGCACTGTATCATTGTCCAGCCCTGCTGTATCATTGCATGGATGTCCTTCTCCCGAAGGTGAGTGACTATGTGTAGATGTACATTTCTGCGGAAGTCTGTCCTTCAAACCGGTGTGGTGTGGCTGTTGGGGAAGGAGCTCCCCTTTCATGCTAAATGATCCTGCCTGAGTCATTATGTCTGAATGTGTGGACTCGTCCTGTGATGTTCCATGCCTGAATGCACCCTAGCTGACGCATAAGAAATTTCTGAGGTTGTTTGCTATGCTGTGAAGATTCAGCCCAAGTCCACCCAGCCAGCATGCAGGAATAAATTCTTTGATCTGATAAGCAGGACTTACTGTGATTTGTGGAGTGCTAAAATTAAACTTGGCCATTGCCCACAAAGCCAGAAAGATCTGTCCGATTGACCTAAGTCCTACCACGAACACACAGACAGGCAGGAGACAGGTGAAGCAGAACCTAGAAAAGATGCCATTTCAGACCTGATATAAAAAAATGTCCAGGATGAGCTTAAGAAGGGCTGGACGGCTGGTGGCAATCCTAACGTGCAATGTCACCAAGAGACTGGGAGTGGGAAGGAGCTGTTTTTGCAGGAACCTGAGACTCGAGAGATTGCTGAGGAACTACTGTATTTGTCACAGCAAGAACAATCAGTATGTTGGCATTTGGACTCCAGTGACAGGGATGAAAATGAGATTCTGTGATAGAAATATCAGAGTCAATAGGCAGGAGCTTGACTGCGACAGGAAGGATGAAACAACCAAATTAAGACAATTTGCTGAAGAAAGTGAAATTGTCAATAATTGCCTCAAACGATGGACCTGCGATGGGGGGAGGTAGGGGCTCAATAGAAGAGGGGCAAGTGCAGTCTTCATTGTGTTAACCTGGAGCAGCTGGTGGGGCCTCCTGGTGAGTGCAGCATGGAGATGTTGGATGGATTACTGCCTAGAGGGAAGCCATGGTACTCAGATTTGTATGGTTGTTGGGTCCAGTACATAGGCTTGCTGTTTCTTTTGTGAGTTAACCTTACTTCACGTGACCTTACTTTGTACTGCTATTGCATATGCTCAGAATTGAGCCCTGGGTGAGAAAGTTTGTAAGAGGTTAGCGCTTGGTGGCACATTTCAACAAATCTCTGTCAAATAAAAATCAGGGTGGGATCTATAGCTTGCAAACCAGCCTGAATGTGACTTTTGGATTTCTATTTATCAGTGGGCTGAGTTGGTACAGCTGCAACAAATTGAATGCGTTATTTGCACGTCAACCAGAGAATGCCCATCTCACATAGGGCCATGGGGAAGTGTCAAACCATGCTAATACCAATAATTCTGACATTTCCAAGTGAGTATATAGAACTCCAAAAGCATCATATAATTGTCTACAGAATGCTCTAATGAGATAGGAAAGCAGAAGGAGCTATTTCCCCCTATTATCTGGGGGTGAAGACACAGGTTAAGTGAATCACCCATGGTCAGACAAGAATGACAATTTGACTCCTTCTCACCTATCATGAAAACTGAATTTTCTTTGACTTGATCTTATTTCCTATATGAATAATGTGCATTGAAACCTATATTGGGAGACCACCTGCTCAGTCCAATCTCAGGGAGCTTCTAACATGCATTAAACAGGAAGAGAACCTCTTTCAGGGGCCAGAAAGATCACCTCTTAGAGGAAAATAAATCCCTAATAAGAAACATACCCTCAAGCGGCTGGGGGCCTGGGAATACAATGTCCCTGGAGGATGGCTGAATCCGTTTTCTGCTACAAATTACACATGTGCATGCACTTCCACACACATACATAATTTTTTTCCTTCTAAAATTGTTTAAAAGCTCATGTAGAGTTGTGAGAGTCAAAAGTCACATGTAGAGCCTCAGGATCTCATTGCAGATGCTACCTTGAAGGTCATTTGGGAGTCAGTTTTTGAAAAAGCTTGCCATAGGACAGACCCCCTTTGACACAGAGGCCAGAGAAGAAAATGGCAGAGTCCATCAGCAGACAGACATGTGAATGTGGAGCTCGATGAGAGAAAAGATGGCCATGTGCCAGGCCTCAGCACAACAAACGATGCCTTTTAGGATGGAGAAGCCTGGGGCAGTATAGATGGTTTATGGAAAGGCCACTATCCCTGTAATGGATATTGTCAAAATTAGATTTAATTTAGCAGGAAGGCAGTAACTAAATGCTATGGTCATTTTTTGAACATACGCTTTAATATACATGTTTACAAAGTCAAGCTCATTATCTTCAAACCTTTTAGAGAACAGGACCCTGTGATTATAAAGAAGATAGTATTTTCATTACTTTAAATTAGTTTACAGATATCATTTAGGCCTGTCTCTAGGAGTCCCTTCATTTCATCCTTCCCAATTCATGGCATATCTAAGATTCGATAGGAATGATGTGTACTGAGACCTATGGAAAGAGGCTACCTGCTTAACCCAATTCACAGAGCCTGTCATGGACAAAAGTAGTATTAAGCCTAATACCACTTCCTTAAGTAAACAATAAACTTATTTTTTTTTTAATCAAAAAATAGTATCTTCAAACAAATGTTCTTCCATGATGGCTGGTATTTTCAGTTCTCACTTAACCTCTAGGGGGAAGGAGATCTCTACTTGACTACTCCAAAGTATTCGTACATTAAATTTTAGTGTTTAGAGAAAAGTCTTAAAACTTTTCATTCATTTTATCTTTATTTGTGTGCCTTTTTGGTATTTATTTAGGCTATTTAGGAAAAAATAAGGTTTCTATTACCTGGCTACAATTTAAGAGCCCTTTGCTGTGAAATGCCAATTACAAGAAAAGTGAGAAATCATATCTTCTACAAGTTTCCACACCCTTTTTTGACATATCAAGATGCAGATATGGGACCATTTGCATTGTCTTCTAATCTCATACCTCAGTCCTCACCCCTACTGAGGTTGATGTTCACCCATGGAATTGTGGGTTGTGAGGGACCTCAGACATGACTGAGCCCAGAGAGCCACATTTCTTCTCATATCATGAGGTTAAGGACATGGAGCCAGCTGCCTGGGTTTGAATCCAGGTTCTCCCTCCGATTCATTGTGTGACAGTGGGCAACTGAATGAGTCTCTCTGTACCTGGGTTTCAACATCCATATAATAGGGAGAATATTAGAACCTGTCTCCTACGGTTGTTGGGAGGATTCAAGGAGGTAATAAGTGTATAACATAGAACATTCTTATAGCTGTCACTCTGGCCATTGTAGTTATTAGTGTCTCACTTGTCTACTCATTTATATTCATGTCATCTGTTTGGTAATTTTCTGGAGTACCCCTCTGAAGTACCCCTCTGGCCTAAAACCTGTGGGAGTGCATGCCATGCAGAACAAGAATAACAGTTGCTATTGAAAAAATATAACTTCAAATACTACAAGCCACTGCTCATTTGTTTAATACACAGCATTGAAAATTGCAATACAGAGTTGGTCAAATGTCCATTATCATAGTCAAATTTTGCTCTTCAGTATCATTAATGAGGATTTTACTGATAAACAATGGCTAAGTCTGAATGTTGACATTTGTATTAACACACGCAGTCCCAGTCCCAGTCTCACTCACATGTGGAAGATCCTTTTTGAGAGCTCACAGAATCTTCACATCCAATTTCTTGAGCAGTTGGATCACAAGCCACCAAGAATGCGTTTGTGTTTTCATGTCACCACAAAGCCCTCACCTAGGTGCTATGGTGATCACATACTGTTCTGTCTTGGGAAGAAACTGCTGTAGAGCAGATGGCTTCTAACTGCCAAATCTGTCAAGTCATAGGGTTGGTGAGTGGAGCTTACTCAGAGAAGCTGAGGATGAGAAGGTTTACTCTCCTTGCAAACCCATGGCCTTCAGACTGTGCTATATACCAGTCCTTTATTTTTATTTTTATTTATAAGATGGGATCTTGCTAAGTCTCAAAGTTACCCAGCTTGGGCTCTATTTGACATCCTCCTGCCTCAACCTCTCAGAGCACTGGAATTGTAGGCATGAGCTACCAGCCTGGTCAGCCTGCCCCTTTCTTTTTCTTTTTTTTTTTTTTGGCGGCACCGGGGGTTGAACTCAACGACCTTGTGCTTGCCCGGCAGGCGCTTAGACCGCTGAGCTAGATCCCTGGCCCTGTTTTTGAGACAGGGTCTCACTATACCGTTCAGGCTGGCCTTGAGCTCACTTTGTAGCCCAGGCTGGTCTCGAACTCACAACCTGTCTCAGCCTCCCGAGTGCTGGGATTACAGGCGTGAGCCACCACGCCCGGCTTGCCTGCCCCTTTCTCATTCTCGGCTACTCAAAAGTCTCCCTGACCATGGCACCCCCAGGAAGCACCCTGGGCTCTGCAACTCTTTTGATCTCATTTTCCCATCAATCTGGCTTGCTGCCTGGCCTTAGAACTGTGCACTATGCTAGGAATAATCTGATAAGTGAAATTTAGTTGTCATGGAGTGTGTGCATGTGTGTGCATGTGTGAGTGTGTGTGTGTGTGTGTGTGTGTAAAAGCACAAGTGCAGAGGTCTGTAATGGTTAAGCTCCCAGATTTAATTTACATTTTAGCAAATGTCCACAGTGTCTTAGTGTAGAAGAGACTAATGTGGAGTGGCACTGTGCTAGGTTCAGTAAGAAACTTGCTCAAGGACGTGATTTCTGTCTACAGTCTCTCAAATCTGGTGACATCTCTATGATTGGTTCACCACCTCCAAATAAAGCCTTTAACAAAGGGACCCTTAGGTAGGGGCTATTTAAGATCCCAGTTATAGCTCACAGTGCTGTTAAGAGTAAAGAAGATAACACAGGTAATATGCCGCACTTTGCAGGAATCCCTGCAATGTTAATTTCACTTCCCACCTAGTCCTCTTCTGTCAAGAATGAAGACTTGGGAGACTGAGTGATTTACTCCAGCTCAATACTCAGACGTTTCTATAAAGAGTGGACGCTATTTTACAAATTATGGCTTATTGGGCAAAGTTAATGTTGAACAAGTTCCATTTGCCATCCTTTTACATTCCAGGTTGATGAAGGACGGGTTCACTCTACCAGTTCTTCTTCCCAGGTCTCAGGGGGAGTTGTGAGCTTTCGGACCAACAATTACGTCCAATGCAAGTGTGATAATTTTGCGACAATTGTTACTCTGCTGGAAGTTGAAATGAGACAACCCAATATATAATTTTGATGTTTCAGCTTTCTTGTACCACATTATTATCTTTAAATAGAAAATAATGCACAAATGGAATGGCTAGATGCTCTCCCCCAACCCGTTTCCTGACAGAGGTCTTCAAAACTCCAAGGGCTCCAATTGGGTAGAAATTGCTGCTTTCAAAGACTGAAGGGCCAAAGTTTCAATTGGCCTTCTCTCCCTGTCCTCCTGTTATTTACAGGTGCTGATTCTGAATGCAAAAATTCCAATTGACTAGTGTAATTACCCAATTTATATGCACAAATGTGGGCTGCCACTCACAAAAATTAATGCAGCCCCGAATGCTGCAGGTAAGGCTAGTTCAAATGTGATTCTCACTTAACGCATTCAGAACTGGCTGGGAATTCCACGAATTGTGGTATTTCAGTTTTGTTGCATGTCTTAATTTTACAATAGTGCCTAGATGGGGAATCTGAAATCTGAGGGCACTTGGGGGAATTGGATTTGAATTTCATGGGCAGTGAAGACCTTCTGGGAGGGGAATTTGATGACTTTGGAATTTTTCACAAAACAAATGGTGAGCAGATCCACAGGTCTGGAAACAACGTTTGAGACCTTCATGGTGGTAGCAATGAGTGTGAAAATAGGAGCATGACTTGGAGATGCAGAAAGGAAATACATGTAGTAGGGTTATGGTGGCTACATAAAGAAAGTACTCATTCCTTAAGGGAGATGGTAATGGATTAATGCTCATCTTGATTGAGACGATTGGAACAGTCTCAAATTGCTGAGAAAATAATACAATGATCTTTTCCTGGAAGGAGAGTTCATTTAGGAATATCTGCAAAAGGTATTTGCAGTTCGGTTAGGTCATGGTCTTTGATGGCAATGAACCCCATCTCCTCCGTTTCTGTTCTCCCTTAGTAGTCTATGTAGTATTTTGACCTGAGTGCATAGATGCTCAATAAAAATTTTGATAGATAATTGCCTAAGTGACATTGGAGTAGTTGAACAATAGAATCACTAGGTGAACCACAGCCAGAATAACTGGGTGTGAGTTTTAGTGTTGAAGGTTAACACACGACAATTTTAATGATAGAAGACGTCTAGTTAATAAAGGATTTGGAAAACAATACCGTGTTCCAAGGAATACTTTTCTCTGGTAGATTGCTGTTCCTCTTTCTTGTGTTTCTCTTGATGCTATTCTGTATCTGGACTGTGCTTTCTGCTGCCAGCAAGGACTGGTGACCTGACAGCTGAGTGAAGTTATGCAACACTCCTATGTGCCCAGAGTTCCCGTCTATTAAAAGCTGCTTGATAGTAGAGTAAGTATCTATCTTTATGCCTGGCAAGGTTTTTCAAACTCTTAAAACTACTTGCCATTTAGGTAGGCAAACATCCAAAGCATAAGGCTTGAAATAACCATGGCTACTAGAATGCTGTTTTCACAAAGAAGAAATTTCCCCTTTTTGTTCCTTTCTTGCTACTCTATTTTTTTCCCATTTAGTTCATTGCCATGTGGCCTTAGTGCCTCTCATTTATTCAACAAACTGTATAAATTTAACATCAAATCATTAATGATTTCTCTGCCAAATTTCAGGAGACAATTGCACTAAAACTCCTCTGATATCAATAGCGTATTTAAAAGTCTAATCTAATGGTAATATGCATGGCTTTTTTATTCCTTTTGATTTGCCTTATTTTAATTTTTTTTTCTATCAGCTGCAATCTGTTTCAACTTCTTCATGACACTCCATGCATGTGGGTATCCTTGGTTCCCACAGGAGGGAACCATGACTGTAACCCTAGGTGAAGTACAGAAAGTCAAATCGTGCCCTTTCTGCTCTGTTCTGACAAAGATGCTAACATGACTAGCAGTGCTAAACGCAAGCTCCAAACTGACCTGCTCATCTTCACTGGTCACAGGCAAGGAATTTTCTTTATTCTACTTTCCTGATAAGGAAAGTGAATTCTAAACCCAGAAGGTTATAGAGAAAATAGAGGCTTTCATATCAGTAAATAACCCTTTTGTACTAGAAGAAAATGCATCTATTAATAAAATAAAAACTGGCTTGCAAATATTTCTTTACAGTGGAGCAATAAAAATGGAAAGTGCTTCACAAGAATGCTTAGTGTAGATGTTGTGCATCACAACACATGCTGGATGACCCAGAGCAAAGTGCTCAGATGTGGGAGCTCAGCTAGGGACTCTGGAAAGGGGCGTCTGAGCACAGGCACCCCAGGTTCCCAGCTCATGGAGCGATATCATCTTGGTCCCGTTATAATGGATACTTCCATACATAAAAATAACCACTGTTGGTGAGGATATGGGGAAAAAGAACTCTCATACGCTGTCATTAAGAATGTAAATTAGTACAGCTTTCAGAGAAAATAGTATGGAGGGGCCTCAGAAAACTAAAAATAGAACTACCATATGCATCAGTAATCCCACTACTAGGCATATATCCTGAGGAACTGAAGATACCTGCAAGCTTGTGTTTATTGATGTATTACTCATGATAGCTGAAATAAGGGGTCAACCTACATGCCCATGAAAGAATGAATAAAGCAAATGTAATATATACACATACCAGAGTATTATTTAGCCATAAATAAAGATACATGAAACCCTGCCATTTACAGAAAATGGATGGAACAGGAGAGTATTATGTTAATTGAAATAAACCAGAGGCATAAAGGCAAGTAAGTACTTTATATTCTTTCTCATAGATGGAAGCTAAAAATAAGTTGACCTGAAAGTAGAAAAGTGATTACTGGAGATTGAGAAGTGGGAGATGGTAGGAGTGGTAAAGGAGGTGGAAGAGGGAGGTTGGACTTGATCAGCACACACTGTACATATGTAAGAAAATATCACACTGGGTCCCTATTAATATGTGCAATAAATATGCTAATAATATAATTAAAAAATAAAATCTAAGGCCATCTTTCCTATGCTGCTTTCCCTTGCTTCTGTGAGTGAATATGATATATATTTAGTCTTTTCTCTGATTCTATTCACAGAATTCCTAAAACACTTAGAATTTCAGAGTGATAGGAATACATCTTATTATTTAAAATAAACCCCTTTTGTAGAAGTTAAATTGTCATTACTTGCAGACAACATGATACCCTCCATGGAAGACCCCAAAAACTCCATCAAAAGACTTCTAGATTTAATAACCAAATTCAGTGGTGTAGCTGGATACGAAGTCAACACTCAAAAATCAATAATATTTCTGTACACAAACAACAAACTCACTGAGAGAGAAATTAGGGAAACCACACCCTTCACAATAGTATCTAAAAAAATAAAATACTTAGGAGTCAACCTAACAAAGGAAGTAAAAGACTTATATATTGAAAATTACAGTACTCTGAAAAAGGAGATTGAACAGGATATCAGAAAATGGAAAGGTATCCTTGCTCATGGATAGGAAAAACCAACATAGTGAAAAAAGTCAAACTCCCAAAACTGCTATACAGATTTAATGCAATCCAGATCTAAGTACCATTAGCATACCTCACAGAACTAGAGAAAACAATCCTAAAATTCATCTGGAACCAGAAAAGACTTGGAATAGCCAAAACAGTTCTGGGCAACAAAGGCTAGGCAGGAGGTATCACAATTCCTGACTTGAAATTATGCTACAAAGCTACTGTGATAAAGTCAGCATGGTACTGGAAAAAAAAATACTTGAGAATCAGTTGAATAGATTAGGAGATGCAGAAATAACTACAAAGACACTCAGCCGCCTTATCTTTGACAAAGGGGCCAAACATGTTCACTGGAAGAAAGACAACCTCTTTACTAAATGGTGTGGTCAAACTGCCTCTGTACATGCCAAAGAGCAAAACTGAACCCATGGCTATTGCCCTGCACTAAAATAAAGTCAAAATGGATCAAAGATCTAAATATTGAAACAGAAACACTAAATCTACTGGAAGACAAAGTAGGTAGAACTCTTGAACATAGGAGTAGGCAGAGAGTTCATGAACAAAGCCCACTGCTCAGGAAATACTTCAAAGAATCAACAACTGGATCTCAGCTTATTAAAAAGCTTTTGCAGCCAGAAACAGTGCCAAAGCTTTTGCAGCCAGAAACAGGGCCACTGCTGGACCAGGACATCCAGAGCCAAGCCTCTCCTCGTGAGTCAGTATCAATGCAGACTGTGGGGAGGGAGACCCACCCTGCTGGAAATAGTGCCATACACTGGCCTCTACCAGACTGGGACATCCAGAGCCAAGCCTCTCCTCCTGTTTCAATGATAGTAAGATATATATGTTGTCCATTTTGAATTCACTGTTGTCTTGTTTTGTATTATATCCATTGTTTTGTTTCTACTGTTTCTATTCTATTCTGTTCTGTTTGATTTTTACTATGTCCGAAGGTATCTGCAGCTATTTTGAAGACAACAAAAGGCATTATGGTAACTATTGTTGATGTCATAATGTTTTGAAGTCCTGTATCGCTTACTCTGGTTTGCTCTGATCGGTTTTATTCTGTTTTATTTTCCTCAGTTTTATCCTCTTTAAAATAAAAAAAAAAAAGCTTTTGTACATCAAAAGAAATACTAATGGAGTGAAAAAGACAACCTGCAGAGTGGGAAAAAGTTTTAGCAAATTGACCCTCAGAAAAAGGACTTCTATCTAAAACATAAAGAATTGAAAAAAATCAGGTCCCCCAAATTCAAAGACCTAATCCAAGAATGGGCACCTGAGATGAGTACACACATCTCAGATGAAAAAATACAAACAGCAAATAAATATAAGAAAAAATGTTCAACATCACTGGTCATTTTTAAAATTTTTATTTTAAAGAGAGGGAAAAAACACAGACAAGAAAAACAAAAAGCAAAAGAGACAAAAAACAACAAATACCCCCAAAATAATAACAGTATAGGCTTTCAAATCAAGATGATAGGAATTTAACAATGGTTATTATATAGCATATTGTTACCTTCAAAAGAGTTCTTAGATTACCAGAGATAGACATGTAAAATTGATCTAACTGTATGAATATTAACTGTTCTTTTCCTAGAATTTATGGAATTAGTAGAATTGTCTTAGCTATCGTTAGCTATTGGGTATATATATATATATATACCCAAACTTGTACCTTTTGTCCTTTTTCCTATTCCAGTTATTTTTCCCCTTTGAGCAGTTTCTTACCCTTTCACAATATTTATTGTAGACTTTGGAGCTTATTTACCCTTTCATTTTCTTACAGTAGGGGGACAATACAGTATTTACACATGTGAGTCTGATTTATTTCACTTATGAGTGTGGTCTCAAATCCCATCCATTTACCTATAAAAGCCTCAATGTGATCCTTCTTTATAGCTGAGTAGTACTCCATTGTATAAAAATACCACGTCTTTTTTATTCATTCCTCAGTTGATGGGTATTTGGGTTGTTTCCAAGATTTGGCTATTACAAATTGTGCTGCTATAAACATAGGTCATTTGAAAGATGCAAATTAAAACAACACTGAGATTCTATCTCACCCCAGAAAGAACGGCTCTCATCAAGAAGTCAACCAATAACAAATGCTGATGGGGATGTGGGAAATAAGGAACTCTTTTCAACTGTTAGTGGGAGTGTAGACTGGTGAAGCCACTGTGGAAATCAGTATGGAGATTTCTCAAAACACTAGAATTAGAGGTCCCATTCAACCCAGCTATTCTCCTGCTGGATATTTTCCCAGAAGAATTAAAAACACCATACCACTGTGATATGTGTGCGCCCATATTTATAGCAGCACAGTTTGTAATAGCTAAATCTTAGAAACAACCCAAGTGTCTATCAACTGAGAAGTAGATCAAAAGACATGGTATTTTTATACAATGGAGTACTACTCACCTATAAAGGTTAAACTTAAGAGTTTTATAGGTAAATGGATGCAACTTGAGATCATACTCATAAATGAAATAAATTAGACTCACATGTGTAAACATTGTATTGTCTCCCAAGTGAAAAACCAATAATGCAAAAGTGGGAAATTTCAACTGAATCTGAGAGAGAGTTACTGAATTGGAGGTCGATGTTTATATACATGCTGAAAAAGATTTAATGAGCATCAGATGCACTGGACACAAGGAAGTGCCAGGATGTTGGCTTCCCAGCAAAGGCACAGATATTCCACATCCTCTAGAACATGCCCTACCCATCTCTTCATCTGGTTGTTCACCCGTATCCTTTATGATACCTTTTGTAGTGTTTTGGTACAGGGCTGATCAAAAAGTATGGTGTGTATTTAGATTTTTAAAAAATTATTGCAGTAAAAGTCACATGGCCATTAATCACCCTCACTTCAAACATACTTACCCCATTTTTCTTGCCAGTTTCTGAAGCAGTTCTGGAAGTCCTCTTTCGTGAATGTCTTTATGAGATGTGATAAAAAACACAGTGAATGATGATTGCTATCTAATAGAAAGGTAGGTTCATAAAAACATTCTGGCATGTCCTTTTCCATCTTATTCACAAGATCTGACTTTTCCCCACAATCAAAATGATAATGAAAGGTAAATGTTTTGAATCAATTCAGGACATCAAGACAGCCAAGACACTTCACTAAAGATACTTATGAAAGAGGACTTCATTTTGCAAAAATCATAGAATTAGTGTGCTAAAAGTAAGGGGAAGTATTTTGACAGGGCAATGTGTCTTTAACTGTAATAAAATTTTTTAAAAGATTTAAACATTCACTGTATCCTTCAATCATACATTTTGTAAATGTAAGTAAAGTGGTTTCCCAAATTCTACTAGTAAGCTCTCCTTGCAAAATACTGATTTGGACAAGGGAGCTTGTGAGTATACCAAAAACCCTTGTGGGACTGACCCATTAATCTGTAGATAGTGCCAGAGTTGAATTATAGGACACTCAGTTGGTGTCCACTGGAAAACTACTTGGTGTATGGGGAAAAAAAACCATACACCTAGTTACAGAAATGTTCTCTATTGAGTGTGAGAGTAGAGAAAAAGGTTCATGAAGGTTCAGAGTAAAGGAAGGAATGGAATGAAATAATTCCATTGGATCATGTCACGGGTGGAAACAAAATCCAGAGCACCCAGGAACCCTGAAGTTTTTAGACTATAACAATTAGAGTAAATGCATTTCACTTTTAAGTTTGTAACTGGGAATCTCTTTTTCTCACTTCCTCCCCCCACTCCCTCTGTCCTCCAACCCCCACCCCAGCACCGGGGATCAAACTCACAACCTCATGCTTGCCAGGCAGGTGCTTACACCACTGAGCTAAATCCCCGGCCCTTGTCTTTTTGAGACAGGGTCTTGTGATGCCATTCAGGCTGGCCTTAAGCTTACTTTGTAGCCCAGGCTGGTCTCGAACTTTAACAATCCTGTCTCAGCCTCCTGAGTGCTGGGATTCCGGGTGTGCACCCCCAGGCTGGGCTCTCTCCTTCTCTTCTTAATTACTCGTATTGAGCACCAAGCCCTCTTTGGGTACAAAAGACTCCAGCAGACCAAATCTGGTTTAATCATTGACCAAGGACAAAGGTGTATGGGGTGAGGCAATAGGCCATGAGGGGTCAATTTAGAGAGGTGGTGAGGTTAAGGATCCGGTGCATGTCCCTAAATTGAGGCAGAATGCGATAACATAAAATGAGCTCATCCCTTCATGAATGTAAAGCTAATAAGCACAACTAAGAGACGAAAGTGAAGAAATGTTTATTACTTGTAGCAAAGTAAGGATTGCACCTAAGGGGACTCCACAGAAAAGTCTCTCCCTGAACAATGGAAGCAAGAAGACTTTATTGAGAGACATACAGTCACATAGGAAAGATTCATTCTCCCATGTAGAGGTGGGCACTTTTCTGAGCATGCTCAGTTCAAGGTCACACATCACATGTTCAGAAAGATGGCAGACAAGAAAACCTAGAGGTAGAGAATTTAGTATAGTAAAGAGCAAAGTAAAAAGAGTGACTTGGCAATTTTGGTTGATTTTGAGTTTCTCTGGAGGGCCTTTCTCAAATCAGCAAATAAAAAAAAGTTTGGAGGAACATTAATTGTTATTTAAAAAGGCAGCCCTCCCCCAACTCCCACCAAACACAGGTAATTGTCCCTAAAAGTATCTGCTTAGTGATTAACAATAGGTGTTATAAATTGTCAGATACAAAGACAAGGCTGATGATCTTTATAAAAGGACAAGGTCATTTCCTGTGGATTGTTTAAAAATGGTAATATAAAAATTAGGTGGTGGTTCAACCTACTCAAAACCTAAGGTTAGTTAACAGTGGAAGATACTGAGTAATACAAAAGTGAAATTCATAGCACCATATTTTGGCATGATCTTATTGTTTTAATTTTTGCATCTTTTGTTTTGAAGAACTGCTGTTGTTTGGGCCTTTCCCTTAAACAGAATGGACATGCATGATTTTATTTTGTTAATAGGCACAGTCTTTATAGCAAAATAGGATTATTTGTAGACATAAAAGTGCTTATTATAACCTCCCAAGTACAGGCTTTAGGCTTGGAATTCACTTTTCCTATCAGGGAAAATTCTTCCTTCTTACTTTTGTTCTTGCAAATGTAAACACAACTATTCTTAATAACATGAGACCAGCATTTTTAACATTTATGTATGTATTAGACTTTCTGATATCAGGTTCCTACCTAATCTTCCCATTGTACAGATGAGGACATAGAAGCTTAAATAGTTTCAGAACTAAGTGAGGGTGCCATGCCATGGAAGCACAAGCCCCTCAGTCTACCACCGTACTGGGCTGAAGGGTCCTCAGATCACATCGGGGCTGCCTCATGTTTAAGATAACATTGCTTGCGCTACTGTCCTTGCTCTTCCTCAACACCTCCTAGAATTCCTCTTACCTATGAGTTGATTCTTAAACTTACCTTTCCTCAATTGTACTTATGTGACTTTTGTTTGTTTGGTTTGCTTTTTTTTTTTTTTCCCTGAAAGCAAAGTTTTGATGGGGTTTGAGAGACAGACATAGTGATAACATTAGAAACCTGAGTGACCAGACCAGGGATATTGTGACTGCTAATCCTGATTTGTCAATTTTATTGGACTAAGAAAGCCTATCAAATTAGTTGGGCATGCTCATGGCTATATGGCTGGATAGGTCCTGGAGGTGTAGCCTTGGGTACTATATGTGGTCCCTTGCCTATTCTCCCTGCTGCTATTGCTCTGCTCTGCTTCCTGTCCATCAAGACCTAAGCAACTTTGCTTAGTTCACATTCTTTTGTCATGAGGTTTCTGCTTTGAAGCGCCAACCATGGACTGAATCCCCTGAAACTGTGAGCTAAATCAAACCATTTTTCTTTTAAATTGTTGGTGTTGGGTGATGTGTCTCAGTGATGGGAAAGCTGACTAATGCAGATGTCAAGTCAATGACAGGGCTAAAAAAAATAAATTTTGTTCTTATCAATCTTATTCAGGCCAGTTTTGTTCCCTACCAAAGGACTGTCATTTCCTAGGCCCAGAATTGAATTTAACACTGAAATTTAAGAAGTAGAAACAAGAAGGAAGAGCAGAAAGAAGAGAAAGAGAATAAGGAGAAAGAGGAGAAAACAGCAAAGAAAGAAATCAGAGAACATTTGGGTCACTTATGTGGAAACTTTGCTTTTCACTTTGGAAATTACAAATTTTATTTTCATATTTTTCTTTCTGTGTTGGCCTGGAATTCACATATTCGTTAAAGAATTAACTATGATTGCACATGAAAGATAAAGTTTTAAAGCTATTGTTTTATTAAATAGAACAATATCTAATAGTTGCAAATATAATTGGTGGTTTATGGGTACCTTTGCAGAAATCCACAGAGGGATTCACCCCAATTTTGTGGTATATTAGTATAACTCTTCATGTTTTAAAATGTTCCCCTTGTGAGCTTAGCAGATATTTTTGTCATGAATGTAAATTCATGGATGTAAGTAAAACATTTGAAAACTAGTACCCACTGAGGTGGTCACAGTAGATATCTGAACTTGAGGGAAACCAGATTGTTTATTTGCTGTCTTTCTAAGTAGAGGGATATTTGAAATTGCTAACTGCTTTGAAGGTAGTATTAAAGGATTACTAAACAGATAATTTAAATTCCATACATCTAGCAGTATTTTCGGATAGAGTTATGAAAAGCTTAGGCAAGTTAGAGACAATTGAAGTCCACACCATTTAAAATAATGCAATTAAGAGTTGGGCAAATGTATTTAGGGGACGCTAGTGATGAAAGCAAGTTTTTACCTCTAAGACTAAAATTTTTAAATACAGAGATTTATTTTCTGAGTGTAATGCGTGTTCATTGTGGAAATGGGAATAAAGAAGGATATAAAGATTTTCAGAGCATTCATAATCTTACCACCTCTAAGGATTTTCAGTGGGTACCACTGAAACACACATCCATCTACACAAAGGAACCATGCTAGTGTCATACTAACTTTTCAATTTATAATCACTTCTTTTTATTTAATATTTTTATCTTGAGCATTTACCACAGTTTATAGACCACAAATGTGATTTTTGAAGACAGATGGGTCACTATCTTTTGGATTCCTCAAATTAATATTAATATTCTATTGTATATCACTCAGGGTGTCCAATTGTTATTTAGTATAAATTATTTCTCATGCACAATCTTATTGTATTTACTTATCTTTATATTTGCTTATGTGTTTTATATGGATATATACATAGATAAATAGATTGCTTTCTTCAATAATGCCTTAGAAGAAGAAATACTGGATCAAACACTGTATTTTTACAATCCAAGTTTGGATCCTAGGTGAGTTTTTCAAAGTCATCTGTGCCAAGAGCTGATGATTTGTAGCCAGTCTTTCTTGGCAAGGGTGAACCATCATAATGGGTAATTCCAATTTATGATGGGCATTGTCCTAATTGGCATATACGAGCCCTGTGAGCTTGGCAGTGCTGGGAGCCATCCAGGGCTTATTTTACCTCCACCTGCTGGAGATTCATTATGGACGCTGGAGGAGGGCCCGTCCATCCCCACTGCGCTTCTTGTGACCAGAGGAACAATGGTGGCTATGGCAATGCTGGCTGGATATGTCAACTCTGTGCCGACAACGGTGTCTCTCTTATTCAGTTGACAGCTGCCCCTGAACATCCTGGCAAACCACTCTCCTCTCAAATCTCTTTCTTAGGGATAGGGGTCAGGGGGCAAAGAGAGGAAAACAAATGTCTCCTAGCTGAATGAATTAATTGATAGAAAAATACCGAGTTACATAAGAAAAGCCTCTGTAGAAGATGCTGTGTACTATTTTTCATAAAATGTGAACATCTATAGATAAATTGCATTGTCTACAGCACACCTATATTTTACCACCTGTGAATTTAATTGAGTCAGTACCTAAGTACCAATTTAAGCAATATGCTCATTTACCAAGTTGAGGCCTGTGATTTGTCCTTACAATGAGAGGCAATCCGTTTTCTTTTGATTTTTAAAGTTTAAAAAAAAAAGAGAAAGAGAGAGAACGTTCTTTTACTTTGGACTAGTTTAAAGTTTAAAGGCGGGTAGTGACCTGGGGTCATCAGTCACTGTGCGTACATCTGCTTTCCTCTGGGTCATCAGTAAATGCAGTTTCTCTGTTTTCAATGATTACATTCTTCTCTGGGTTGGAGGAGCCCGAGCCTGAGCAGCTGTCAGTTCTCCAGGCTGCCCTGCCTTCAAACAGCAGCTCTGAGATGGCAGCTGGTGCAGAATCTGTGTATGTCTGGCAGCACGGACATTTCCCCCAGCAAGGGCATCGAGTGTCTGGGGCTGGACCAGTTGGCACTGTCCATGGTAAAATGAAATTCGTGCATTTCATGATTACAATTGCATTGAAAACTTGCAATGGAAGGCACCATTTCTCCCCAGAAAGAAGGACTGCACCAGAAGCACAGTTTATCTCTGTGGTTTTTAAGGAAGGAGAGGGATTCTGACTTTGGACTCTGGAACAAATGGTTGGTGTCTCCTTCATCTCTATCCTCAGAGGTCAGCACTTGGCCTTGCCTGCACTGTCACTGTGAATTCATGAGAAAAGGCCTAAAAGTAACAAATGCTTCCCATAGCATTCTAATTTGTATATATATATATATGTCTGAAAAGAAATGTCTTCACCAAGTAATTTTAACCATCCTGCCACTGACTTCTGCGGCCAGTTTTCTTCTCTCTGGGGAATATGTCAATCAAAATTAAAGTGAGAGCAAATTTTCTAAACATGTGCCCATTCTAGGCCATCTTTCTAGAAAACATCGTGTAGAGTCCTCTTGCTCATTGTTGCTGAATCAGAGGGCTGCTGTACACCATCAGAGATCTTGCCTCTTCTTCTGTCTTTCTGTGAATGAATGATCAACCATCCAGGACAGACGAGGTGATCAGCTTTGTGCTTCAAGATCAGCACGATGATATCAAGTATTAGCCAGCAGGGGAGGAAATGGGTTCTCTAAGGTGTAAGTTGATACTTTCGGCATTGTCTACAGCAGGAAAAATTTAAAAGAGCTTAGATATCTACAGTCAGTTGAGTAGTTGAATATACTCTTTAGATTTATATTATTATATTACAGACTGCGTCACGAATATATAGCCATATACTGACACAGAAAGATCGTCAAGATGGATATTTGTGGAATGACAAGTGATAAATACAGAATGGTAG
Source organism: Cuniculus paca (assembly GCA_004365215.1). Taxonomy (NCBI): domain Eukaryota; kingdom Metazoa; phylum Chordata; class Mammalia; order Rodentia; family Cuniculidae; genus Cuniculus; species Cuniculus paca. The sequence continues at coordinate 4,439 of RJWT010000256.1, read as the reverse complement.
GTGTAGTACTTTCTTTCCCAGGAAATAAGACCTAACTGGAAAATAATCAGCCTTGAGAAGTAGAGCTCAGCCATGCCTGCCCTAAGCAATCCATCCTGGCTTTACCTGCTTTACAGAGTAGCCAGCGAGCAAGGCAATGGTGAGGGCAGGTAAGGTGAGGGGACGCTGTTGGATGGGCATTGTCGATCTCTACTTCTCAAGGCTGAGTATTTTCCAAGTAGGTCTTATTTTCAGAATAGTATCTGTCATATATAATTAGAAATCTGCCCACAGATATATGTACTGATGGTGTGTGACCTAGGGGTGTGTATAACATGTGCACACCCGTGAGTATGTACGCATGAATGCAAGAAAAATAAAAGTACGAAGAAAAATGATTTCCTTCTCACTTCCTTTTTTTGTTTCTTCATCTGTACTGGAGATAGAACTCAAAGATGCTCTATCACTGAGCTACATTCCCCAGCCCTTTTTTATTTTTACTTTTATTTTGAGAAGAAGTCTTTCAAAATTGCCAAAGCCGGTCTCAGACTTGGAATCCTCCTGCCTCAGCCTCCTGAGTAATTGGGATTATGGGTGTGCACCACCCTGCCTGGCAGCATTTCCCTTTTTGAAGGGAAATTAAATATCCTGGGGAGTGTTTTCTCTAAGGGGAATGTCAATTTTATTTGATATGTTTCAACTTTGTATAACTGGCATTTATTATTACATATCTTGTTTATCTGTTACTTTTTCTTACTATTTTTGGGGAGGTTGCTGAGGATCAAACCCGGGAATGTTAGGCAAGCTCTCTCCTAGTGCATCATACCTGCATCCCCATTGATTTTGTTGCTTTAGTATGCTACATGGTATTTACTATGTACTTACACATTTCTTATATGTTGTAAAAAGGTAAAAGCAAAGGTCTCCCAAGCCAGGCACACGGCAGCACTCAACACATGTCACAGATACTGGTCAGCAACTGAGTGACCCCCAGCACACAAGAGGGTTCCCTTTTACTGTGTGCTGAATCTTGGATTTTCCTCCTTTTGTCAGGCTGAAATCTTTCCCCTTTCCGCTTGAATTTATAGTTATTTTTCTGCTTTACCCTTCGTGTAGGGCATCATGAAAATTCAAAGATCATAGTTAGCCTTTCCTTCCAAGGCTCCCTGGGACAGGTCTGCTTTTCATCCTGTCCACTTCCCTCCTCCCTGGGTGTGGAGAAGGTTCGAAGCTTCCAGATCTGCCTGCTACTGGCTCTACTCATGGGTAATCACATTCATTAACTCGCTGCTCAGTTAACCGAGCACTCACAGACAGGATCTGTCCACATCTTATCAACAGAATACAGGAGTGGTCCCTGTTGGCATAGTGGGGGGAAAGTGAAGATTTATTTTTCCTTTTGATAAGTGATTGACACAGGGAAAGGATGTCCATGCTGAATGTAAGCTGTCAAACTGTTTTGTGCACAATTAGTTTTCTGCAGGTCACTGCATATCAGTACACATCTGCAAACTGAGAGATTTAGCAACTCAAGCCAAATGTACTTACCTACCTTCCCACAGCAAGGGAAAATGTTCACAGTAGATTATGTTAACTGGTGAACCAAGTTCATTTTAACACATGGAAACAGTTGTCTTAGTTTTCTCGCAAGTCAGCAGCCTGCAGAATTCTATTACCTGAGTCAAATTTAACACAATTAAAAAAAAAGTGATGAACTTTATGTGAGGACAAATAGAAACAGAAGATTCCAGTTCTGGCTAAGAGAGAAGAGGATGGTGGTGGGGAGCAGCGTGAATTCCATAGAAGTTATTCTAGAGGAAGTATGTGTCCCAGTTTTTAATTTCACTGTTTGGCCCTGTTCAGTTCTTCACATCAAATAAGTACATCTCTCTCACCCTTGTCCCCACCAGGGAACCCCAGGAGGATGCTACAATGTGAGCTGGCACCAAGTTCTAGAAATCTTCCCTTCTTGGGTAATTTCCTGACATTTAAAAATGTCTTTTTTAGGTGGTTTCCATCCACACAAATTGATGGAAAGCATATGCTGAGCAGAATGTGGTACCAGAGAATAACAGAGGAGACAGGAATCCTAGGGAATAAAACATTCATTTACATAGCCCTTCTACCTCAGACCTGCTAGAGATCTACTTTCAGTCCATGACCTCTCTACCAGTTGTGTGTCCTATGTCTTCAGGTGAAGCACTACTCTCCATTATCTGGACCCCAAGGCCACCTTTAACCAACATTTTTCATGTAGCTGCTCAGGACCAGATGTAGGATTTCCCTTTGGAGATCAACCCATCTCCCCATGTGTGATGCTCAGTTTTTCTGTCCCTGTGACAAAATACTTGAGAAAAATGACTTAAAGAAGGAAACGTTTATTTTGACTTGCAGTTTCAGAGGGTTTATGGTCTTTCAACCCCATTGCTCTGGGCCCTTGGCAAGGCAAAACATCATAGCAAGGAGTGTGGAGTGGAGCAAATCTGTTACTTCATGGCAGCCAGGAAAAAAAGAGAGGGAGAAAAGGAGAAAGAAAAAGGGAGAGAGAACCTAGGACAAAATACACCTTTCTCAGACATTCCCTCAATTACCCACTTCTCCAGCTAGACTCCACCTCTCAACATTTTCACCATCTCCCAAAAGCCCATTTTGCTGTGACCCTACCAAGAGCCTTGAAATCCAATTACCTCCCAAAAGTCTCACCTTTGCTTCACTGGAATAAAGATTTGAACACCTGAGCTTTCAGAGGGACATTAAGATTCAAATAATAACAAAGTAACCTCCCAAATCCCAAACTCTCTTCTTTCCAAGTGAGGGTCATTTCAGTTCCAAAGCACTGTCCTGCCTGTGTGTATTTCAGGATCCTAGAATTTTATTTTCTATGGTTTTCAAAAGACTGCATCATAAACACATAATTAGGTGTGAGTTCAATGTTTTTGACTTGCAGTTTCAGAGGGTTCAGTTCATGGTCTTTCAGCTCCATTGCTCTGGGCCCTTGGCAAGGCAAAACATCATAGCAGGGATGTTCAAAAGATGTTCAATTTCTTATTTGCCAGACCTGTGCATGTGACTTTATGCAAAAATGAGGTCATGACAGATGCAATTAGTTAAAATGAGATCAGACTGGAGTAGTGTGGGCCTTTACTCCAACATGGCACATATTCATGTAAGAAAAAGAGAAGAGACACAGGGACCGTCACTCAGAGGGAAGACATCATGGGAGGACAGAGTCAGAAGTTGGAGCAATACAGCCACAAGCAAAGGGATGCCAAAGGTTGCCAGCAGCCAACACAGGTTGGAAGTGAGGCATGGAGATTCTGTCTCAGAGCCTCCACAAGGAACCAATCATGCCAATACACCAATTTTGGACTTCTAGACAAAACTATGAGATAATATAATCCTATCATCTTAAGTTACCTATTCATCTTATGGAAGCCTAACATGCCACCCAGGCCTCACTCTACCTCCCGCTTTATCTTTGACCCACCCATGGTAGGTGTCATTGTCATCAGCATAGGGCTCTTCAAGATCCAGCACTAGGGACCAGAGGGAATATAAGCTCAAAATAAATGGCACTAGAGTGTCTCAAACAATAATGACATTTGACTAGTGAGGTATCTGCTCCTTGGGTAGAAAAACCTTAGCTGGTCAGTTAAAAGACTTACATTGTAATTCAAAGCTGAGTATAACACTAAAATAGACAGGTACTAGTGATCTAGTATGACATCCATACAGTCTTTCTCCATCAAAGTTAAATGTTTGTGGCCAACATTGGACCCAGGAGAGATGAGGATGTATCAGCATAACAAGGTCAAATGGCCCAGAAGAATGATATCATCAGAAGAATCCTGTCTGTGGTTAGATTATCTAAGAGTGGAATCTATAGCTCCCAATCCATAGGAAACACATCAGATGCCTGCTCACCAACCTACCTTGAGGAACTTAGATGGGGCACATAGTCAAGCACTGGGGCTTCAACCACGTAGGACAGAGTTTTTGGCTGTAATGTGGGAGGCATTTTCCTTTTGGCTTTTCATTTTTCTCTTGCATTCTTTGACTATCCATAGACACTAACCTTCTTTGATTTCATTCAAGGAGCTGCTGTAAAATTTAAGCCTCCCTTCCCCATTTGTGGTGATAGTAGAACTTGGGGGTTGTCTATAGTCATGTTAAGAAAAAAGAACTGAATGAATGAACAGATGAGCTAATGACTAGAGGATTTTGAAGTCCTCATTCCATTTGCAGAGGTCTCTCATCATGTCACCCTTCTCAAGGTATTAAAGCAGGGAGAGGAGGTGCCAAGCAAGGTGACACTCTCTGGGGTCCAAGGAGGACCAGGAACTCCTCCTCACTAAGAATACCTGGTACTTCTCTCACTGTTCAGTTAGGAAAAAATCCTTCTCAGGAATCCTGATAGGGTTTGTGTTCATTAAGTTATGGACTTTTAACATTTACATATT
>RJWT010000255.1:0-77158 GCA_004365215.1 Cuniculus paca | reverse complement strand
CAAGCATATACTATAATTTGGTTTAAAAAATTGATCATGGGAGGCAAAAAGGAAGAAGGCATCAAAGACTACTGCCATGTGAGGAGCTGGGGATGTAGTTCTGTGGTAGAGTTCTTGCCTTCTATTCACAGGGCCTTCTTGGATTCCATCCTAGCACTGGGAAAAGAGAGAAAGGAAAAGAAAAAAGAAAAGAAAAGAAAAGAGAAAGGGAAAGGAAAAAAGAAAAATAGCCATGCGGTTTCTCTAATCACAGTGTAAATTCCTCATTGATAGATTACATTTTATCTTTTTATCACTGCCCTGCTTACAACCAGTTTCATAATTATAGCTATCATTCATTGATGTGTACAACCAAGTCCTGTTCTAATAACTTTACATGGATTATTTCATCTTATATTCACATGAACCCTGAGATAAGTATGATTATTATCACTATTCTACAGATAAGGAAACTGGACTTAGAGAGATTAAGCAACTTGGCCAAGATTGAGGCTGGTCAGAAGTTGAGCTGTAACTCAAATCCAGGCATCAGTCTCTGTGCCAAGCATGTAGTAGCTTCTCTGTGTTAATGTCATTTCAAAGAATAAGTATTTGTCAACTAACATTCAACTATCATTCTCCCCTCAAAGTCCTTAACATCTGTGTGGTGTTTCTTCATCTGTCTTACTGAGATTAAACCACAACATTCCATGAGGACCTTGCCTCCTACTGCCTGTTTGACTGTCCCTGTCAGCACTACTGCTACCCTCCCTAAACATGCTGCATAAACCCAAGACATTCCTTGCTAGGTGTATCAGGCAATGTTTACTAGAGAAACAGACATAACACAAGATATACAAAGACAAGAATTTCCAAGATTGGCCTACGATGGCCTCCCACAGAGCTGGATGGGGAAGACTGCAGAGGGTCTCTGTGCACACTGGAGACTGAGGCTTCAATAGGTCTGGAGCTCACTGCAGTGTCCCCTGTGAGTCCTTATCTGCAGGTCAATGGGTCCTCAATGAAAGGCTAAAGAGTCTATGCCAGAAAACTGAGGGTCTGCGCTAGAGGCCAAAGAGTGCACTGGAAGCCAGGAGATGATGTCCAAGGTGAAGGCGAAGCCTGGAGCTCCTCTAAAGAAACAGAAGCAGATCTGTCCTTCATTTCCCCTTTATACCATCCAGTGAAAAGCTGCCTTAGGGTATGGAATTGCTGAGCCAGTTAATTGAGCTTCTCTTACTCAAATTGACAGAATCAATCAACCATCACACTAGGCTTCATCAATTCTGTGCTCCTTAGTGGTTGGAGACTTTCTCATGGCCTTGGCTACACTGGACTTTGAAATGATTAGTCACCAAACCTACCCCAAAAGTTTCTCTCATGAACACCCAGCACCCTATATATGAATTAGTAGTCTCCAGAAGCTCACAGACTCAGGGTGGGGGGACCCTTATAGGCTCACACCAATGGCAAGTACAGTTAGCAACAAACATACTCCATATTTTTCATTTCCAACCTTTATGAAGACCAGACAAACCTTTCAGCCTTAAACTGTTGGTCACACATTTTACTGATAATTTTTGTAGAATAAGAATGATTTCAAGTGATGGATGAGGTGAGCCATGATAGCACAGGGCAGATGAATGTGGTGGGTGTGAAATGGTATGTATGGAAAGGCTGTCGTCCCTACTTTAGCTCTGATCCAGGTTAGGGCAAATTCCAACAAGGAGGGCCTCAACCCTCACTGAAATGAAGTTCACATCACTTCTAGGCAAGAATTAGATGGGAAAGCATGCTTCCTTTCTGTCCTGTCCAAGAGTTGGCCCACAGAAATGTAGTCATCAATTCTAGAAATCTGCTCATTAATAGGGAATATACACACTGTGAGTCTAACATTAAATGTAAATCCAGTTATCAATAGCCTGACATAGAGGGTATTTACTAGGCATGGTTTACATTACCAAGGAAACAAGCCCTTCAGGCAGATGTTTGTCTTATTCATTTCACATCCTCTCAATGGCCAAATGAACTCAAGAATGTGGTAGCGTGCCGGGCGTGGTGGCTCACGCCTGTAATCCCAGTACTCGGGAGGCTGAGACAGGTGGATCGTTGTGAGTTCGAGACCAGCCTGGGCTACAAAGTGAGCTCAAGGCCAGCCTGAATGGCATAGTGAGACCCTGTCTCAAAAACACCAGGGCTGGGGATCTAAGCACCTGCCTGGCAAGTACAAGTTCGTGAGTTCAATCCCCAGTGCTGCAAAAAAAAAAAGAATGTGGTAGTGCATAAGTGCTCCTTGGACTTTGAAATAACTTCTATTTCATACTGAAGGTAAGCCAGTTAGATGAGCATGGTGGCTAGCATCTGTGATTCCAGCACTCTAGGAGGCCAAGGCAGGAGGATCTGAAGTTCAGATACCCACTGGGTAACTTAGAGAGACTTTGTCTCGAAAAATAAGAAGGGCTGGAGGCACAGTTCAGTGCAAAAGCCCTGGTTCAATCCACAGCACCACAAAACAACAACAAAAAATGTGCTTTCATTGCCCCAGTGATCCTGGGTTTGCTTTACTACTTCTAGCCTTTCTTGAAAATATAGAAAAGCCACCGTATGTCCTATTGCTGACCCATCTGTGATATATATTCCTGCTTGTGCAGAATGGCCACAGAAAGCTATTTTTAGTTACTATTTGGGGTAGTTTTCTAAAAATGCTTTGCATTTTCTAGAAAAACTATCACATAATTGTTTCAGAATGAGCATAACATATAAGGTCACTGGGGAAAACGGCACGTGGGAAGAGCAAGTTGCCTCATGGAAACTGCACGTTCAAGGGAGTGAGGGGGGGCATTTGTGGAGAAATACTCTACTTCTGCCTGACGACTCAGTTCTAACCAAATGACCCACAGCAGTAGATGTTGCTGATCACGGTTTTAAATCGAATACCTGGGATTTTAAAGTCCTGTTCTCCTCAATGACTTTGACATCTCTTTCTCAGTCTTCTTCAGAAATTAAAACTGACTACCTATCAATTATAATGGACCCTGACGAAGTTCCCCTGGACGAGCAATGTGAGCGGCTTCCTTATGATGCCAGCAAATGGGAGTTTGCCCGAGAGAGACTCAAACTGGGTAATATATCTATTTGGAAGACTCATAAACCTGTCTGACATCTGCTGCATGCAAAAACAAAACAAAACAAAACAAAACAAAACAAAACAAAACAAAACACTATGCTTTGAGAGGTGTAAATGCAAACCAACCTGGGATTCTACCACCAGTGACCCTCAGAATGTGCAAGGGAGATGGGCACAGAGGTAGAGAATTCTAAGGGGAGGGTGACACAGCAGGACAAGGTGGCAAGGAAGCACTTGGGTTTTCACTCAACAGTTGTGAAGCACAGTATCTGAGCAGCAGGCACTGGTCTAAATCCTGGGGAGACAAAGGTCTCTTCCCTCAGAGGTTTCTCTGGAGACAGATGAAAAAGTGAAGAGGAAGGGAGAGTAGTTCCCACAGGAGGCTTCCAAGGGCAGGCGCTCTCCGTAAAGAAACTATTGAGCAGTCACACATGTGGCACCCAGAACGTAAATCAGGAAGGCGAGGAACAGCAAAATCAAACATTTGGTGAAAGAGTTGGTACCCTTCAAGGCTGTGACTGAACAACTCCTCTGGACAAATCCACTAATTACATCCTCTGAGTTTCCTGGGGTGCTGGGAATGTCCAAGCAGAGAAGAAAGCTCTAGATCATTTAAGTTTCACTTTTGAAGAACAGAGACTTGTTTTCCAGGTGGAGCAAACAATATAAACAAGCAGGGAATGTGCTTTCCCTCAGCTTATCCCCAGCACCTCCAAGTTCAGACGTCACAATGCACATTAACCTCCAGCCCACGGTGCTACAAAACAATTGGCGCCTCAATTACTCCTACCCAAAATGTTTGGGTTGTGGCTTCTGAAAGTTTTCCACTCGCTCCTGGGTATGCCAGAGTCATTAGTGGTTGAAACTAGGAAAACAGATAGTGGGTCCAGTGTTCCTGGAGCTTGTCACTTAGAACTTGCTGTTCCAAATCCAATGGCATAAGTCCTCCCCCAAATGCAAACTATATGAAAGGAGGTGAAATGAGGGGAGAGTGGGCAAAAGGAATTTTGTTTTCCTCTTGGATCTTGAAATGGTTCTCCTTACATTGAGAAAGGACAACAACAGAAGTAGGTTCTATCTGATTTGAAGGAAAACCTAGGGGATCACTTTTAAAACTGGAGAGACAGGAGAAAGCCAGCAATGGCTGCTGACAGGGGAGAAGATCAACTAAATTTAGAGTTCAGGGCAGGTGGCACACTGGATGAGTTCCTTCTGCAAATCGAAATTACATGGCAGCTAGCCCAGTCCCTCGGTGACCTTGGCAGGCAACGTGGGATCATTTTCCCACAAGCATAAGCCATTCTCAGGCCACGCTGCTTTCCAGAATTATTAATCACAATCAAATATGCTTCATCATGGACAGGACACATGAGCTTTCCCTCCTGTGCCTTCATTCCTCCCTAGCATTACTGTGGTCCACAGCACATTGAGGGCAATCACTAACCCTTCTACCAGAATTCCCCTAGGACCCAAAAGGTTCACATAATCCAACTTCAGGATGTTCCTCTTGAAGATCCTTTTTATCATTCTTTTCCTTTCTGGAGCTGTCACATCATCTGATTTGGCTGGATTCCAGCTATCTTTGCCGGGTAAGAGAAAGTGCATCACATCTGTTAACTTTGTCTTTCAGTGCATGGTGTGGCTGCAAGGCCTTGGAATGCTCCTCTAATTAACATAGGAAGGAGCGGGGAGGCCCAAGACTTCTTTGTTTTGTAAGCCAAATAAATGACAAAGTAGTCTGAAGTAACGCTGGACAAGTGAAAGTAACCAAAATTCTGTCCAGATTGATGGAGTTAAATGGATGGTTTGATGGGCAGAGTTACACTGGGGTTGGAAGTACAGAGAAATACACAGACCACGGGTGAGTTCAGCCGCATCTATTCCACTGGTTACTATTAGCAGCCCTGGGGAAGGAAGGCAGAATTTATAATAGCTGATAGATGAATCCAGTTGAGTCTTGGGGTCAAAGGTTGTTGCTACCATTGAAATTCCTGAAATCCAGAAACAAAAGAATTCCCTGTCTTTTTTCATGATGCCTCACTAACTGTGGGAGAAAATTCATTCCTAGAAATTTATCACAGAAGTTAGAATAATGTCTGACATTGCATCTCTCGATTGGAAAATAATTTAAAGGCGGAATTACCTAATATGGGAAACCACAGAGGGAGTGTGGAATTTGACACGTGCATGATGCCTGGTTGGTGTTGCCTCTGGTGACAACAGCAGTCCCCACCCAATGTTAGAGAAGGGCTCAGTCCCATGCTGCCCTGAGCTGTCCCAAGCAGTTAGGGGTCCTGGGTAGTCAGGATATACTTGGAGAAGATTCCAGTATCCCGGCATAGTATGACAATGACCTAATCCATTTCTGAGTTAGTTAGCAGCATTCCAGGCAACACAAAGGAGAGTTTCAAGGGAAAAAGAAGAACAAGAGGAGGTCAAGTTCAGTGCAGCTGGGCTCCCTGAAACTGGAAGCCTGGGTCTGCGGAAGGATTAAAGAGCCCATAATAGCTTCATGCTGTTTCATGAGGCAGGAGTCAGCTTCCAAGGGTATAAATGAAAAGACAGAAAGAAGTCAAGTAAAAAGCAGTGTCTCCTCACTTATAGAAGCAGAGCCCCCAAACACTTGTTAAAACAAAGTGTGTTGTGACGGCTGTGAAGGGAATGCGTGGGGGCGGAAGTTGTGGAAAGGGAAAGGATTTCATGTTCCCCGAACAAGCAAGAGTCTTAGGAGTGTGTGCAGATGATCCTGATCGTTGTCAAAGTCAGGATGCTTTTCATGTTGACTGGGGAAGGCAGTACAGAAGGAAAACATGGTTGCTACCCTAAAGAAAGCAGGAAATAAAACAGCTAACCAAAATGCACCAATTTTTACCAATCTGGAAAAATATCTGCCAGAGCTCTACATCCATGTGATGTACACTTTCAGGGGCCACTGGGTGCCTTTTAACGTATGAGTTCCTGTCCTACTCTAGTTCTTAGACCATTTTACAGGAAAAAGGAATCAGACTGTATCTCTGCCCACGTTGTGTGCTTTACGAGGAATGGTGTTTGGTAATCTCCACAGTGCACATTTGACCACAGGAAAAACATGCCATGTCACCAGTGTCCCCCTCCTAAATCAGAGCATTGTCCCTATATGACACATACAGAAATAGCCACACAGAAACTCTTGAGATTATCCCGGTAACTGAAATGTTCCCGTATCCTAATGGATGCCTGGAGGAGTGCGCAGGAGAAGATATCAGGCAGAGGCAAAGTGAAGACATATTTGGCACTGAGTAGTTGAACATAAAATGATAAAGGTTCTGGGATGAGAAGGAAGCAGAAAAGCTTTATTACGAACCTTATAAGAAACTTTAAGATAATATATACATTCCTTCCTTAGGAGAAGGGACTATATGGAGTATGAGGGAGAAAGGGAAGATGAAAGGTTAATTAAGTGAAGGCACATTATCAAAACAGTCTAGCAAAGAGAACTGGATTGGAAAAGAAAGGCTTGTGTCAAGTTAAAATTCTGTCAAGATTTACTTTTGATCAGTGGTGTTTTGTTGTTTGTATTTTCCCCCCAGAAGTGCCCAAAAAGAGTGATTTCTTTGGCTCACTCTTTTCAGCACAATATTGCTGGAGATGAAGTGTTTCTCCTAGTTCTATTTAGCTCTCTGTTTCCTGCTGGTGTAAAACGAAGTCCCCCTGTTCGAAAGGGAGCTGAAGTATTCCAGGGGGTGCCTTTCCCAAAGGACATGATTCTTCTGCCCCCGCTCCACAGACTCCTGGGCCCCTCTGGTTATCTATGACTGTATGAGTTTCTCTGGGCATCTGGTGAATTCCCAAATGCTGCTCTCTATTCTGCACTAACTGTACAGGGGCCTCCTCTACATCAAGCACTGGGCGAGGTATGAGGAAGATTCTGACAGTATCCTTACCCTTCTGAGTCACCTTGGCTCATTCAAGGTGGGGAAAGGGGATGGACAGAAACATAGTAACAGTCATTCTAGGGGACCATAATGAGTACTATGAAAGAAATCTTGCTTTGTTATTGCATTTGGCAGCCACCTCTCTGGAGTTGAAACAAATTACTGTCAGCGGTTGACGGGCTCATGCACTGAACCGCGAGGATCAGCAGTGATCATATAATCCTAGAATACTTGCCAGAGAAGATTCTGCCTGGCAAGGAAGTCTGAAAAGTGACTTTGCATTTATTTCTTCAGTTACAAAACATTATTATAATCCAACATAGTAACCACCATTCTTGATTCCTCTCTTTTTGCTGAAGACAGAATAGAAGAAATAACCTTAATGGCAAGAAAAGGGATTTAGGTCAGAGGCGTCTTCTTGGTGGTGTTATTGAAGGAGAGACCGCCCAGGCTGCCCCTGGGAGGACTCCATGGAAAGGAATCTGGCCGTTTACCTTGCTGAATGCCTTTGAGGGACCTGCTGAAGGATGTGGGGGCCTCAGAGATGGAGGAAAGAAAGGAACAGACCCCAGAAAAGTGTCCCTGATTATGTCTCCTTTGGGGTCAGTTAATCAGAGATTCCATTCAAAGCTACATGCCTCACACAACACACAGGAAAAGGCATTTCCTTCCTGAAAAAAGATTCAAACTCACCCTGCTGGTTTGGCAAACAAATCAATGTCTTCTTTTCATTGCAGGCAAATCTCTGGGAAGAGGGGCTTTTGGGAAAGTGGTTCAAGCGTCAGCATTTGGCATTAAGAAGTCACCCACTTGCCGGACTGTGGCTGTGAAAATGCTGAAAGGTCTGTATGCTGGTTTGGTGGTCAGCTGACCGATCACCTTCAGAAAGCCCCTAAACGTTGGTGCAACTTGAATACATCCTAGGAATGAGCATGAGCTGCTCTGGCCACATCTATTTCTTCACCGATGCAAGTCCCACTGCTCCAGAACTTTTAGATTGAGCCCACACTAGCTCAGAGTAACCCTGTTAATGGAACACAATCCTGAACTGTTGATGGGAGAACAATCTCAGTCACCATACAGCCTTTCTCTTCGCGCATCCCTGGCGAGATCACCAGTCTAGCTTGAGCTCACCCCGACTATAGACAGAACTTACTTGATCAGAACTTCAAATCGTTTCACGTTGGCAAGTCCTGACCATAAAACATGTCCTTTTTAGCAAGTAAAAAATTAGTTGTATCTTTCTAGTACTGAAGGATGCTATAGCCCTGCAGAACTGGGAGGGAGAGCCAAATCACACCGATTTGTGACTCACACCATAAGGCAGACTGAAAAGGAAATTCAGTGAAAAGCTAGAAACTAAACATCTCAAACATCCCAGAGTCATAGTATTTGAAGTGTAGAAATATAGCCTGATATGGCACATGTCTATAATCCCACTACTCTGGGAGGCTGAGTCAGGAGAATCGTAAGTTTGAGCCCAGCCTGGGAAACTTAGTGACTCAGAGACCCTGTCTTGAAGTTTTAGAAAAGGGGGTTGGGGCTGGAATATAACTCAGTACAAAGATCCTGGGTTTAACCCCCTGGTACCATAAAAAAAATTTCCTCCTTTATGATGGAGTTTTGTTACTTGAGTTTGCTTTAAGAGTCCCAAACCAGAAAGCAAGAGTACCAAAGAGAGCAGCTGGTAGCTTTCCAAAGCCCCTGAGATGTTGTTGGGGATTCAGACGCCAAGGAGGCTGTGTGTGGACACTTCCCAGGCCTTCCTCGTCTCCTACCATCACGGCTGTGCTCAGAAGGCTGTCCTCATGAGAGGGCCTGAGCAACAGTTCCAAAGCTAAGACAGGAAGAATACATTCTCCTGCTCCACAGAACAGTAGGGTGACTATAGTCTATAAAGTGTTTCATATATTTTATAAAAAACAAAAGGTTCCCAACACAAAGAAATGTTGAAGGAGATGGAAATGCTAAGTACCCTCGTTGGATCATCACACATTGTATACGTGCATTGACTCATCACTGTACTCACAAATGTGTACCATTACTATGTACCAAACAAAAGCACTTGACCAAGAACCTGACAGCACTGCTCTAAAAGCAACCTGGGAAGTGGTGTAACCCCAGTTAGGACTCTGGCTAGGAGTGGACTACTCAGATGACGGCAGGCATTTCCGTGACAATAGTGGCACGCCAGCACGCTCCTGCTGCCCCAGATCCTAAAAAGAAGTGGCATCAAGACATCTTTTATGTGAGAAAAAAACCAGACCAGGCACTCTATTAGCATGGACTACATGAAATTGCTTCTTGAAAAATGTTTCCTCAATAGTCTGGTGAGTAGATATTACCTCCAGACAAGGCCCAGAGGGGTTCAGCAGCCTGTGAAGCTGCACAGCTGCTCAGTGCAAAAATAGTATAGGTCTATGTCTGAGTTTGCCAGCTTTGAGTGAACTGTTCTTTCTCTCAAGCCACAGTGGCACAAAGACGGGCTGCAGGGACCTGGGCTTCTTGAATTGGTCACTGCTGCCAACTCCTGAACTTGATCATAGCCTGCTTCATGGAAACGATTTAGAATCCTTCCCAGATGCCCACAGAATAGACTGGGAAAATCTGCTTTATCAGCTGGTCCCAAGTCCCCAGTGGCTACCACACTCCAGGTCTAGAAGGCCAGGCTGTCTGTGCCCTTCTGTGCACCACATATCACACCTACGCCCCTGCCTGAAAGGAAGCAATATGAGTAACAGGACCTGGCTTTTTCTGTGTTAAAGGCTGAGTGTGAAGGGAGCAAAGATCTTTTTGAAAGGACCAGAAGATCTCGTCTATATAATACAGAAAACATATGGAAATTATGTGTGTAATACCTTTATAAGTACATTCTTAAACCATCAGCATTGGTTGAGAAAGACTGCCAAATCACCCACTCTTATAAACCTCCTAAAAAACCACTGTCTTTCAGCATTCTTGCTGAATGGTTGGCCATCTGTTTTAGGGAGAAAGAGAAAAGGTAGAATGTCAAACAAAGGCCATAAAGTCAAAAGCTCTTTCAAAGTACCTCTGAGCAAAACCTTAACCTTTTCAGACCTTATACCCATGTCCGAAACAAGAATAGTAACCATGTTGTTTATTTATCCAAAAATATCTGTTGAGCATCCACTGTAAGTCTACTTTGTGCATACTAAAAACACATTCTATCCCCAAGTTATCTCCCTGCCCTCTCCACTATTATTCCAACTCATACTGCTGGACTATTTTGCAGCATCATGACGTGACTTTTATATTTCTAAAGATAAATGTAATTTTTTAAAATTCCTTAGAAATGAACCAAGAAGAACAAACAGGACAAATTCAATTTAGGCTTTAGACTTTGCTAATGCTTGGACTGATGGTGCATAATCTCTGAGAATGAAGTTGAAGTCAGATGGCTTCATAACCTGAGATAACCCTGTGCCTCCAGGAATGGAAGGGTATAGGGAGAAAATAACACATTGCAAAGATGAGTACAGAAACAGTCATCCTGCCCTCGCAGGCCACACGTGCTCCTTTTATCTGACTCCCTAAGCAGAGAGAAAAAACCAGGGGAAGTGTGGGTGCATGTGCTGCTTGGAGAATTCTTGCTGCACCTGTTTGTGCTAGAAAGGAAACCTTTAGAAGGCGCTGTCACTAGGTACCCAGCTCTGAGTCAGCGCATTGCTAAACAAAACTAGGTCCACCAAGAGGAAATGTTTAGTGACTAACACTATCGACACACTGGGCCTCACTGTAATCAAAAGGATGTTGGCTCAGGAGGGTAGGAGTAATGAAAACAGTCTGGAGACTTGGCCTTTTCTGCAGAATATGAGGAAGTTAATGAAGCAATCGGTTGAGCATTGACAAACAAGAAGGGCAGGAATGCTGCCTCCCATAGAAGGACCCCATTGTCCTGTCCCCCTGACTTTTCCTTGCTTCTCACACAGAGGGAGCTACAGCCAATGAGTACAAAGCTCTGATGACTGAGCTCAAGATCCTGACCCACATTGGACACCACCTGAATGTGGTTAATCTGCTGGGAGCCTGCACCAAGCAAGGAGGTAAAGGAGAGGGGGTGGCCTGCTCACTCTCCATGCACCTGCTGAGAGATGAACTCTCTGATATTCAGCTCCTTCTCTCCACCCCTGTTGTTCCTCACTTCTGAGCAAATGGGCTCTCGATAGCTCCAGAAACATTTATGGAAGGGTGCAACCACCTTGGAAATACCCTCCCAATAAGGTTCAAGACTGAGAAGAGTCTGACTTCCTTTTAGATCTCTTTCCACAGGCTCTAGGTCAATTGAAAGGCATTTTTCTCTTACGATGAATTTAAGGGAGAGTGACTAAAAGTGTAAAAGGTTGCACATTCCTTGAACATTTATATGCAAATCAGTACAGATAGAGTCCTAGGAGGAGGTAAGGTGGGGAACAAAGGGCCAGTCCCTTCACACCCATCCTGCAGACAGCGCTTACCCCGGGGGCAAGGGGCAGGAACAAGGCTGTGCCTTATGACTGAGGCTCCAGCTTGTTCTTGCAAACCTCTCTTTTCTTCTTTATGGCAAGAGTAGTGCTTGACTGTAGATGTGTACTTGTTGCATAAGCCAAAAGGAAAGGTGCAAAGGAACTGTGCATACAAATATCTCCCAGCTCATAATAAAGGACATAGGGGTGAAGGAGCACCAAGGAAGACCTACCTGCTAGGAATAGTAGGTTGAAGAGGAGTTAAGGGTTAAAGAGGCCAGAATTACAGTCGTAGTAACCTAGACAGAGCCCCACACTCCTCCATTATCCTTTGATAAGCTTTTCTAGTTTCTGCTGCTGCAGCCTCCATCTGTTTGCCACAATGCTGCACCTGTAAAACTGAGGCAGGCTAATGAGATCACTCACCTCCAGTTGGGGGTCAGAATGAAAGCCCATCCTGGGAGAAGAGGACTGGTGGACTCTGGGCAGGCGTGGACATTGGACCTCCTCACCACGGGGATTAAAAAAAATTCTGGAAGCAACTTCCGTTCTGGAACCCTGAGGGAAGAGAAGGCTGCCTAAGAAACATTAAAGCCCAGCAATGTCCTGGTGGTAATAGAAATCTACTGAGATGAGCTCCCACCTCCCTGAGCCTCCAACAAGCAGCTTTTTTCCGAGGGCTGGGGGCAGACTCCCAGCATGGCTCCCGCTAGCACAGCCCAGGGCCATTTCTGCTTTGAGCTGGGGAGGTGGGCCTTATGTTCACAGGGGAGTATGGAGCTCAGAGAGGTCTTCAGGTTACCACCTGGGCCCACAGTGCAGGTGGACTTGCTTCCAACAGCTGGCTTCCATTAGCACAGGGGCGGCAAATGATTACTAGCCTGTCAGCTTAGAATGCTTTGAGTTTTTTAAATAGGTGGGACAAGAAATAAAACATGAAAATTTCTATGATCGTGAAATTCTGTTGGAGCACAGTTATATTCTTCAGTTGTATTAACAAGGTCTGTTTCAGGACTACAAGGGCAGAATTCAATAGTTGGCCGGTCTGCAAACCCTAAAATATTTACTACCTGGTTCTTCACAAAAAGTTTGCTGTAGCGCAAAGCTTTACTGCCTCTCACAAGCCCCACGGCAAACTGCAGAGACACTCCCAGGCAGCATGCTTCTGGGGAGACAGGCTAGGTAACCCCTTTCCCACCTGAGAGGCAGAAAGAAGCTGCTTAGTAATTCTGAGGCCAGTGTAACAGTGACCAGAGGCCCCTCTCACCAGGGCCTACCTAGGTGAGGCAGAGGATGGCTGCTTTTTGGTCTTCCCCTGAAAGTTATTTCTTTGCTTCTTCTTTCTTATGCTCCTGAACTATCCCTCCCCCACCTATCTTCATTTTCCATTTCTATTGTATTTTTATTTTACTTATTTATTGGTACCGGGGATTCAACTCACGACCTTACGCTTGCCAGGCAGGTGCTTGTGGCACTGAGCTAAATCCCTGGCCCTCTATTGTATTTTTAAAACCCTTTCTCATACTAAATTGAAAAAAAAAATCATATTCACAGTCTTTCATCCCTAGGTTGCACTCCTAGGTGCTCCTAATATAAAGACCACTTGGTTTGAGGTTTCTCAGGCCAGCTGAAGGCTGGCAAATGACGGGCTGACTTGGCGTGGCTGAGTATGTGCTGTTTTTGCCTGTAGGGCCTCTGATGGTGATTGTTGAATACTGCAAATATGGGAATCTATCCAACTACCTTAAGAGCAAACGTGACTTATTCTTTCTCAATAAGGTAAGGACTTCAAAAGTGGAGTTGTTTTGTATTTTGTTTTGACAGCAGTAAGTTGCCATTTAGGCTATGGCAGCCTAAAACAGGAGAAACCTATATCAATCATTCTGTTAATGGTTAGACTTAAAGCTTAGTTTTTCTTTCTTCTTTGTGTTTTCCTTCCATAATAATCTGTCATACCTTTCCATGGATAGCTCAAAGACTTACTTAATCCCAGATGCACAGATGACTGGGGGTTAAATTTATTAGCTACCCACCTAAATAACTGTCAAATAATCTTGGTCTCTCTCTGTCTCTCTCTGTCTCTGTCTTTCTCTTTCTCAAGTCATTTGTTTCAAGAAAAAAGTTGAGGAGCTGGGGATATAGCTCAGTGTCACATAGCACCTGCCTCACAATCAAAAGGTCCTGAATTCGATTCCTAGTACCAAAAAAAAAAGGAAAGAAATAAAGAAAGAAGTTACCAGATATGGTTGTCTTCATTTACTAGGGAAATTAAGGACACAAATTGAGTGATTTATTTGTAGTTATCAGTGATCGGGCCAGAGTTGGAAATGATTTTGTTCACTTCCTACTGCCTTTTCTCCCACTCCACACCCTCCACACCCGTGTCATCCTTAACTGACTCTGAATCAGTCTAATCCACTAAGTAAAAGCTATGTAATAAAAGGAATACCTAGCGGGCTGGGGATGCAGCTTCTTGGTAGAGCACTTGCCTAGCGTGTGAAAGCCCTAAATTCTATTCCTAGCACCAGCAAAAACAAAGCAAAAAACAAAACAAAAACACCTGTGTCCAAGATCTGAGGGTTGACAGTTCATACTTTGCAGTGTGACAACAGTGCTGTGTTCTCGCTGAGTAGAAATCCAGGAGGCAATGATTTAACATTATTAGCAAGTAATCAGCAATAATAGCTATGAAAATGTGTAATGTAGAGGTTAAGCATTCAGACTTCAGAATCGACTTCCCGGTTTTAAATCCTGTGTCTTTCTTTTATGAAATATGGCAACTTGGGCAAGTTAATCTCTGGGTCTTATTATTTCAAGTATTAAACAGTGCTAATAATAGAACCCAGATAATGGGATTGTTGGAAGATTCAAAATCTCTCAGGCCCTCAGAAAATGTAATTATCATCATCGTCATTGGTCCAGTGAAACAGAAAGATTGGATATGGACTAGGGGTGTAGCTAGGTAGAGAGCTTCCCTGCATGTGTGAGGGTTTGGGTTGGATCTCCAGTACTGTTGGAGGGAAACAAAGGGAAAGATTGGTGGACTCCGACTTAATACCTCTGCTCTGTATGCTGGATGAAATTTCAGATATCATGGAATGATGCCCATCTCTGTCACACTGGCAAGAGTCTTCACATACAAACCAGAACCACTGTACATAGCCAGGTGTAGTGACTCTGCCTGCAGTTCCAGCTAGCTGGGAGACTGAGACGGGAACACTGTTTGAGTCCAGGAGTTCAAGACCAGTTTGGGCAAATAGTGAGACCCTATCCCCAAGACAAAAATACAAAAGCTACTGGAGAGTTGGTCCATTATCACATCCCCTAAAGTTTCATTTAACTGGAGACACAGGTATCTTGGCTGAACAGACTGGAATGTGAATGCAAGGACACATTTTCCCGTTTCAAACGAGGCCCTCTAATCATTGGAATCTCGATGCTGCAAGCGATCTTTGTGATCAGCTAGTAATCTGTGGAGGCAGACTTAGGGTAGCTGGCTGTTATGGAAAGCTCTAAAAGATTCACCATGACTGATTCATATGCTCAGATTATAGAGGTGTTCAGAGAAGTTAAGCAATTTGTTTAAAAACTCAATTACCATCAGTGAAGCCAGGGAAAAAGACCCAGGTCTTTTGTTTCATTTCATTTTTGTGGTGCTAGGATTGGAACCCAGGGCCTGGGTTCCAATAGGCTAGGCAAGCACCGTGCCACTAAGCTACCTCCCCAGCCCAGACCCAGGTCTCTTGACTTGCTTTTCAGTGTTTTCTTGGGCACCATACTGGATAAGGGGGAAACAAACAAACAAAAGATATCGGAAAAAGAGGACAGTGGTACCGTGGGCTGAGAGTAGTGCAAATTCCTTTGGGTCCTGGAGTCCTGGACAGGTTTCAGGAGGAACCAAGCAGTAGAAACCCCAGGGATTCGAGCAGAATGGAGCATTTGGGTTCATTCGTTTTTTGTGTTGAAGAGTATGCTTCCTTCTCTGGCTCTACTTGATGATTCTCCTCCCTGTGCAAATTGATGGAGCTGGATTTTCACAGAAAATCCATGGCTGACTCTCCTATTTAGAACCTAAATATAGAGAGAAGGTGAAAGAAGTATAAAACCAAAAGGCTAATAGAAAATAGAATATATTTGAAAATAGAATATATTCTTTTTGAAAGAAAATAGAATATATTCTTGAAAATAGAATATATTCATTTCCAAATAAATTTGCCAGAATCTTTAAATATTACTTGTGATAAATTTACTATTCTGCCAGTGTTGCCAAAACTTTTATTTAATAGAGGTGGTTACTGATAAGCAAAGCTGAACAGACCATTGATGAGGGGTCAGCAAGGGGAGGAGGGAGCTTGGCAATATGTTCCAGGTACAGCTTCCAGAAGGTGTGGTTGCCTGGAGAGTTTTTTGGGTGCTGAGTCCTGAGTGAGCCAGGGGTGGGAGGACAGCATTTTCCTCCCCACACTGTTGCCACTAAGTTTCCTGCTGCCTTCTGTTGTGGGAAGGGGCTTGTGGAAAATAAAATTCCAGTCTCCAGCTGAGCAGAACCAAGTCCCACTGTCTCATGGAGACACAATAACAATTATATTCTTTACCTGCTCACAGGAAAGGGTGGTGGCCCGAGCTGAGTGCAGTGCATAGCCCTTCAGTCTTGAAATCCTGGCCTGGATCTAGGAAGAGCTAAGACAACTGAACGCCCCAGGGGCCCTGCACGATGGAGTGCTCAGGGGGCAGTGGTCCTTCACTCTGAGGCCTGCTTCCCTCCTGCCACACTGCTAGGTCTCTTTTGGGGCAGGAACTTTGCTCCCCTCTTCTCCTGGGTTTGTTAAGGCTGTCTCTCCTGAGGCTTTCACTCTGTCCTCTGCTTGCTCCTACTGTGCCCTCTGGTGGAGGGATCACTTCTGCTTTGTGACATTTCTAGAAAAGCTGAGGGAAGATGTGGAGGCTGACACGACTGGTGTACAAGTGGACCAGGGGCTCCACTGTGCCCAAGGCCCTTTCAGTGTCTGTGTCGGAACTGCCTCTAGCAGAGTCCAGGCTGGGCGTGTGATCCAGTCCTAAAAGCCGCTGGATGTGCTGAGATTCTAGGATGTTAGATGAATAACTAAAGGCGATGAAAATCTTTTCTCATTCCACATGAACAGCCAGAACCTATCTCTTTTGCCATGAGTTGTAAAATAGGATAGAGTTTTTCAGATGAGGCAAATGAAACCCAGAAAAGTAAGGTGATTTGTTTACGATTGCTTCATTAATAGAAGACCCAGGATAGATACCAGAATGTGGCTGCCCAGTCCAGGATAGAAAGCCTTGTCTAATCTTGTTAGGATCAACCTATATCAATGTTGAGTAGAAGAGGGGGAAAAAAAGGAGAAGAAGAAAGAAAGAAATTTCTGGTTCTCTCCTCCGAAGAAACCAGAGAAATCGGTAACTGTAGCCTTCTCGTGTAGCCTCCCACAGGGACCACAAAGTGAATCCCCCGGATGCACTGGGGATGTCTTTCATAGCGTCTGAAGCAGGTCATAAAGATAAAGATTCACGTCATCTTTCACAAGGTGGCATATGTGAAAGACAAGTAGTTAAGAGCACAACTTAGCAGTTGGCCAAATTCGGGTTCAAGCTTTGCCCTTTACTCTCCGAATCTGACTCTGACACTTCAATTCTCTCTCGGAACCCTTTTCTCCATGTCTAAGAAGCACTTCATAGAATTGTTGGGAAGATTTATACAGTCAGCATGCAGTGCCTACCACTACCATTCATCTTCTCTCTGACCTAAACTGATGTCCAGAAGCCCAGACAAGAGCAGTGGCAACCCCAAAGTAGCCAGGTGCCGGGCTGCCCTTAGCACCTCACTGCTAATTCAGTATCTACTTAGTATAATGATACTCTCCAAGCCGGATGATTGTCCATGCAGGGCCCAGTGTCTCCACTCCCATGCCAGGCTCCCTTTCATCCATGTCCTTCTCCGTCTGTTGGAAGGATGCAGCGTTACACACGGAGCCTAAGAAAGAAAATTCCGAGCCAGGCCTGGAACAGGACAAGAAACCCAGACTAGACAGCGTCACCAGCAGTGAGAGCTTTGCGAGCTCCGGGTTTCAGGAAGATAAAAGTCTGAGTGATGTGGAGGAAGAGGAGGGTAGGTATTAATTCCTTCCTGTCCTACAGTCTGGGATATTTTTACAACCTACTGTGCATCTCAGACATTTTTTTCTTATTTATCACCCTAATAAACATCCGTGGGAGACTTGAAGAGTAATGTCCTGCGGAGATAAGATTTGAATTAAGATTATTTACAGAGTTACTAATTTTGACAGGGAACTGTGGATTGTCTCTCCCTTTGGGCCTTTTTGTCCTAAGGGGTCCTCCCCCACCCTCCACCCCGCCCCAACACTGGGATCCAATGGGCTGCTGTCTCTGCTGTTCATTTTGAAACTTCAGTGCTCTTGCAGATAAATTCTGATCTATTTATTGGGTTGTTTTATGTTTTGCTAATATTGTTCCAATAAACCGGGCTTTGGTGGGATAACAAGAACCATTACAAACAGTTACAATCGTAATGCTTTGCAGATTCTGATGATTTCTACAAGCAGCCCATCACCATGGAAGATCTAATTTCTTACAGTTTTCAAGTGGCCCGAGGCATGGAGTTTTTGTCTTCCAGAAAGGTCAGCTTATCTCTTTACTATTTTTCTTCTTTTAAAAATAATATCGGGGATAACAAGAGGTTTTTAAATTACTTTTTATATTTTTTAACATTTATTTTTATCTATTCAAATTTGTACACACTACGGAGTATGTTCCCATACAGGCATGCATTGCATAATGTTTAAATGAGATTATACATATTCATTTTCTCAAATACATATCATTTCTTTATGTTTCAAACTTTCAGAATCCTCTCCTCTGCTGTTTTCCTTCTTTGCCATGCCCAGACCCACTCTTCCACTGTAAATCCACTTTTCGTAGTAGTTGGATATACCCGTGTTTTTAAATGTGGACTAAAACATCGCCACAAGTCCCTTAAACTGCCCAAGTGTGAAGAGCCTTGAGAATGATGAGCCCAGGGTACTAGTGGGTAGGACTTAGTTCTAGGGCAGAATCTCACCAGGTTTGGACCAGACAAACCTGCCAACCATTCTCCACAGCGCGCTCGGGTGTGTTTTAAAACTGTCCGGAATCTTAGAGTACCTGACTTTACAGGAGAGCCGTGGTGCATTCCTGTGGATGCTCCCACAAAACCTCTGCAGGTCGGGGACCTGACGTCTGCTGCCCATGCGGAACTCACACTGCCAGCTTGGTTGATGAGGACGCCATGTGGAGAACAATGGCCAGGGATTCAGGGCATTTCTAAACGGTGGGCCCTCAAGGGACCTATGTTTGTAAAGAAGAGCTTCGTGTTATGGTAACTCCAGGCACGATGGGAGTCACTTCCTTCACTGCATGTGAAATAGGTCCTCAAATTAAGAATAATGACACCAAACAGGCGCAGGAAACTAGTTGGTTCGATGAAGGAAGTGCGTTGATTATGCAACTGTTTTATTATAGTGCATTCACCGAGACCTGGCAGCACGAAACATCCTTTTATCTGAGAACAATGTGGTGAAGATTTGTGATTTTGGCCTGGCCCGGGATATTTATAAAAACCCCGATTATGTGAGAAAAGGAGATGTAAGTCATCTTGATATTTCTTTGACTCATTTGTACCCTATCATTTTAAGCTACAGCCGAAAGCCCTTGGTGAGTATTTACCCTTCGTCGGCAGTAGTCCCCAAAAACTATGACACAGAGACAAGCAATCCTGATGCGTTTCTAGTGGAGAGCCCTCCTGTGGGCTCAGAAAGGACACTGCCTTTGGTTGCTTTTCTTCAAGCTCCCGCCTGGTATTGGTCCTTCAGGCACTGCTAGCCTGAGACTGTGTGGGGGCCCTGGTGAGACCGTATCATCTTCTGCCTTACACTGCTGTGGCAGTTCTTGTGCCACTGAAATGAACAGCCCGGACTCTGTCCCTCACAGAAACCCAGATGATTGATCGAGCAGGTGCATGTACCTCCGGAAAGGGTGGAGAAGGAAGGGGACTATCTTGCCGGGGAGGAAATTGTTTACCTCTGTGCGCGCCTTCCTTGTCTAGCAAACCCCTGCTGGCTCATGCTGGCCTCTCTTCCCCATTTTGTTTTTGAACACAGTGTTATTTGTCACTTAGTGGGTGACTTCCTGTGTCCTCTTCCTCTGGCCTCTACCCTGAGGCATCCATTTATGCCTGAGGTCTGAGGATTGTTCCACAGCACTGGTTCTTAAACTTTACTGAGCATCACCCAGAAGCCTTCCCGAAGTGCAGTCTGCTGGCCCCACCCTCAGCCTCCCAATTCAGCAAGTCTTGGCTGAGACCCCAGAGGCTGCACTGGGAACAGATTTCTAGGTAATGCTGACACGGCTGCCCAGACCGTACTTTGAGAACTGCAGTTCCACAGTCATTTTTTATAAAAGGCAGGAAAAGCCCACAAAACTTTTCTTGGAGCCCTGGTTCACACTGATGGCATCTACCTGTTTCAGTCTGCCCCTCTTCGATCCATTTGTGTCTCTCATCCACTCCCTGCCTCTGCCGCTTCTTTTTTCTCCTTTTGTCTGTTATCCCACACTGCATGCCAGTCCATATCCCAACTCCCAGCAAACTCACTGAGCTTGCTACTATCTGGAAGAGAAGCACAATTTGTCTGCATGCTTGAAAGTCAGCCCTGTATTCTCCTAGGTACTGTATACTTAAACATGCTTAAATCCTAAATTGCCTTGCTCCTTTCCAATGCCTTTGCCTGCCCTTTTCAATGAATGGGGTGGGGGTGGGGTTACTGGACAAGGAACTCAGGGCCTTCTGTGCTAGGCATGTGTTCTCCCATGAAGTTGCACCCCCTCTCCCCATCAGTGACTTAAAATTCTGTCTTCTTTGCATAGGAATGTCTTTCAAAATTCTCCTTAGGAAAAATCCTGTGAAGTTACCACCAATTTCCAGATGTCTACTAATTCAGGTCATTCCCAGGCCCTTAGTGTTCCTGTGGAATGCAGGCTTTTTTAAGGGGAAGGTTTCCTTCTGAGCTATGGAGTTAGGATGTGCTGCATACCTTGGAGGGGCATCCTAACCATGCATTGCCACCGGAGAGTCAGTGTGGTATATGGTGCTCTCCTGTAGCATAACGCTGCATGTCCTAGGACTTAGGAAACCATAGCTGCTCTAGGGAACCATGCTGGACCACGTGTCATGTGATATGTGACCCATGGGCACTGCTGTTGGGCGTGCTTTATTTTCACGCCTTTCTGCTCAAGGTACCCTTGCCCTCTTCTAGACTCGACTTCCTCTGAAATGGATGGCTCCTGAATCCATCTTTGACAAAATCTACAGCACCAAGAGTGATGTGTGGTCCTATGGAGTGTTGCTGTGGGAAATCTTCTCTCTAGGTAAATGTGGGGAAGGGAATAGATCAGACAGCCCAGAGGGGAACGCCTGCCTCTTCTATTAGCACATCATGACGGCCTGCACACTGGTCTGTGCAGATGAACCATAAGGAATGCTGGTTGTGTTGATCCTACCCACAGCACTGTCCACGGTGGGTTTCTAGAAGCCTGGCTCAAGGCCCCACCCTCGTAGTTGTACACACAGCAGACCACATCTGGTCACAGACAGTGACAATGTGCGGCCTCCCAAACATGCGTTCCAGCCAAGTCTTCTGGGCTTTGCCAAAAATTTGACTTTTATAGCAAATAAAGGCCACCTAGTAACATCCCTGGTTTCCTGTAATGTGCAGAAATCATTCCCCTGCTTTTGATGACAGACACCTGTTGCTTCTAGTCTTCGAAAGCAGCTTGGCGGCCACAGTGGCCCTACAATAGAACAGTGCCAGCATGCACACCTCCCAGCTGTTTCCCACCCATAGCAATTGCTAGAAAGTGTAGACAAGCAAGTGTAAGCACTGCCCCCTGCCAGTCAGGGACGCCCCTCTAAGGAGTGGCCCGCAGGGGAATCGGACCTGGGCGGGCTGGTGAAGGGCCAAGTCTGGGCCCTGTGGCCCCCTTAGCTCTGCGGGCTCCTGAACAGAGGGAGCCCCCAGCTCACACCATTCAACCTTGTCCTGGATGAAGCCCAAGTTCCCCATTCCCTTAGGCCTGTCATAATTACTGGTCCCCAGTGCTGCAAGAATTGAAATCATCCTCGCTGATGTATGAGTGATCTACAAGTAGCCTTGCTCCAGTCCTTCAGCTTTACTTTATATTTCATTTTATTTTTTGCAGTGTTGGGGGCTCTAGCCCATGGGCATTCTATTCCCAAGTCAAATCTCCAGCCCCCTCCCGTGTTTTTCCTTTGAGGCAGAATCTCATTAAATTGCTTAGATTGGACTGAACCCTGGGTCCTCTTCCCTCAGCCTCCTATAGTGCTGGAATTACAGATGTGTACCCCCACAGGTAGCTTCCATCGCTTTTTAAAAAGAGATCATTAACCCAAGCTATGAATCTCTAATGATGGGATTTCTTTACAGCTCCTTTAAGGGACAAGGTGGGGGCGCTTCAGATTGTCCCTTTCCCTGCAGTCAGATTTAGGCATGGCCTTGGGTCATTAGCAACCCAACACCACAGGACCGGCCATCCAAGCGCGTGGCCCTGGCAAGGACTCACTGCGCTCCTCTGCACATGTAGCTATATGGAGGTCCAGTTTGGTCACTGGGGATTTATTACTAAAATATTGCTTTAAAAGGAGGAAATGCACACTGAATTGTGCCCAGTCTCGTGCACCCTGAAACCGTAACATGCCTGTGTTTTCCCATACCGTCCCCCACAGGTGGGTCTCCATACCCAGGAGTGCAAATGGATGAGGACTTCTGCAGTCGTCTGAAGGAAGGCATGAGGATGAGGGCCCCTGAGTACGCAACCCCTGAAATGTGAGCTTGTGCTTCTCCCCTCTTACTCTCAGCTGTCTCCCTCCACAGTACCTCCCAGGGGTGGCTTTGTTGACCTGCGAACCCCAGTCTTGAAAGATGCCGGCAGCTCCTTTTCTCCAGGGATTCCACTCTCAGCTCGTTGGGCCCAGCTGTGCTGGGAGTGTTTTCCTGGAGTGGGATGTGTTGTCCTTGGTCCACCCCTACCTGTTTCCTCTGCTGATCACCGACATGACTTTTCAAGGCCTCTAGCTGGGAACCGGACTTAGAAATTCAGACCACCCAGGCACTGAATGCAGGACCTTGGCCTCACTCCTCAAGGGGGGAGCCTAATAAGCTAAACCACCCCAGGGCTGAGATCTCTCAGTGCTACTGATCAGTGCTCCGGCCATACTATCTGGGCTTGGTGTGGATTGCAGGGCAGGAGATGGAGGAAGGGCACAGGGAACTTCCTGTTGGAGCTGTGATCATACTCCACAGAAGGTGACACAGTCAGTACATCCTTAGAGTCCTTTAGAAATAGGCCCAGCCACTCTCTGGAAATGGCCGGACCAGATGACTTCTTCAGGTGCCTTCCTGTCATGCCATCTGTGACTCCATGGAGGGCCTTCTCCATTGTTGAATTGTACTTGCTCACCTCTTTTGGGCACTCTCTTCCTGAGGCTTTGTGC
Source organism: Cuniculus paca (assembly GCA_004365215.1). NCBI lineage: Eukaryota > Metazoa > Chordata > Mammalia > Rodentia > Cuniculidae > Cuniculus > Cuniculus paca. The sequence continues at coordinate 54,088 of RJWT010000255.1, read as the reverse complement.
ATGTTTTGCACTTTGAGGCTTAGGCAAGAATGTGATGACACTTGCAGTTCTGTGGAGCTGCTGACAAGGACTTGGGCCTCGCTGAGGCGGCACCACCTTTCCTGAACTGGCAGGCAGTCCTCCCCATCCCACCCACACAATGGGGTCCTCTGGAGCCTGGGATGGCCTTTGAGGAGGAGTCAGGGGCAGTGAAGGAAGCGTGGGCTTGGCCAAAGGTCACAATCTCTTTCCTTCAGCGCAAGACAAAGCTAGGTCAGATCCAGGGCGGGTCGCTGGATGAGTGGGACAGAGGACTTGGGCATGAAGGCAGGGCCAAGGACAGCCTGCGTGCAGGAACAGGCAGGGGATTGTTCTTGTCCGTCTTGCATGCTGGCCTCTTCAGGAAAGCATAGGGAGCTGCAGCGCGGCCTCTTTCTGAGAGTCTTCCGTTTGGGCTGCAGAGTGCTACAGGCCTCGGGGCTTCTTTTTTGCTTGATTTCTTTAGCTTGAAGAGAGGGGCAACACCAAGAGACTTGGTGTGAAATGAGATAGCTTTGCACGTGATGGTTCTCTAAACGTTTTCCCCACATAGTCTCTCATGATAGTCCCACAGCCTTGAGGAGGAGCAGTGCAGAGCGACAATCTGAATCTGACAAATATCAAAACTAAGACTCTCAGAAACAAAGCTATCAGCAGAGGGGCAGAAGAGACAAATTTGGAACCCAGCCCCCAGGCTGATCTCCCAAGACCACAGAAGTTAAGTTAGGATTCTATCCCGCATTCCCCAAAAGATACGGCTCTCTGAAACCCCATGCACATGTCCTTGTAGTTCTCATATAATCTGAAAATCAAGACTAAGTTATCAGTTACTAACAGTCATGATGATTGCAATTACTACATATATTTATTCCCTAAGTGGTTATTTAGTGCCGATCAGCACCAGACATTTTTAAAGCACCTTTAATGTATGTTAATCTACCTGATGCTCATAGCAGGTGCCGTCGTTAGCTCTGTTTTACAGATGAGAACACTGAGACACCAAACACCCAAGTGAGCCAGCCAAGGCCACATGCTGTGAGGTTAAGCAAACTTGGTCTGCGTCCAGAGTCAGCAGCACCCTCCTGTGCATCAGCCAGGTTCTGCTTTAAACAACTCTAGAGGGACGGAGCCACTGGGCTTTGGACTAGACTTCGCTGAATTTTACCGAACATTCAGGCCTTTGCACAAACCTCCCCTGGGTGGCCCCTGAGCCTCACTCAAGTGGTGAACAGACAGAGGTGTGGGTCCTCAACTGCAGGGTCCCCAGAAGTTAATATTAGACATGGCGTGAGTTTTCCTCTGCAGGCGAGGATTCAAGCCTTCGGCCACTCACGCCAGCTCTGAGAGCTGAGGAAGTGATCTCCTTGTTTGCTCGTCAGTAGGAAGGTCTGGGTGAGGACAAAGTGCAGCTTCTCAGAACTGGGAGTAGTGACCTGAACTTGTCCTGAAGTGCTATGCGCTTGGGAATCTGGGCGATAGCTTGGAAAGGAAACTTCCCACAGGCCTCTCACCTCAGCTTGGGTGCAACTGGTGTCACTTTACTTCATGAAACCTGTTCAGTGGTGAAAGACTGTATAACACTGGTCCCTTGCCCAGAACCTATTTAATCAGATGCCTTTCAAAAAGTGAAAAAGCAATGAATGTCTGCTAAGATGATTCTCTTGAACTGTAGCCCAAACAAGTAGGATCTAGAAATCAGAAACCACAAGCGAAACTAGGAAAGAGCAGGTAGTTGCAGGCGCTCCCTGTTGCTGGCTTCCTCAGAGGAATCGGGGAGCATTCTCCCAAACAGCTGCTTGCTCCTGTTTACCGTGAGCTGCTGCTGCTGCTGGAATTGAGCCTAGGCCCTTTGTTGAGTGGAAGCTGCTCCCTGTTCCCCAGGCGCAGGCCCCTTTCTGCGCACCAAATTCAAACCTTCTTTGCTTTCACTACCTTTTTATTTTGATTTTTTAAAGTGCTGGAATGGAACCCAGGGCCTTGCTTATCTGAGGCTCTACCACTGAGCTCCAGTTCCAGCTCTTTTGCTCCTTTTTTAAAGATGATCTAGGTGTGTATTTAACACCCTTCCACCTGCCTCCAGGCACTTGTCTATTGCTGGAGATGACAGCCTCGAGGACTGAGGCTTGTGTGAGTGTGCTAAGGCAGAAGCAGGCCAGTCTGCCACTGCCGGTGCACCTTGGGTGGAGGGCCCTCAGATCTTTCTCTAGTGACCACCTGTCTGTGGAGTATATATTTTTGCACCTATAGTAAATTAGGAAAACACGTAAACTTACCTTAAAATGAAATCCAAGTTGGATTGTGCAGACCATGTGGCTCACTGCTGTTTCTGCCCATTGGCTTGCTAGGAGGCTGGGTGTGGGAGGCTGATGGCTAGTCCTAGGAGCACCTGGGGGCAAGTGCCTTGAGGCCTTATTCAGAAGTACTACTGGTCAGGGGGAGTTGGGAGCTTGGGTGCTGAACTGCTTGTCCTGTCTTCTCAGAAAGCAGGGACAGAAGCCCAGAGTTAGAGTTTGCATTCCCTTGCTCTTTCCTGGTATCTTCGGTTTCTGTAACCTGTGTCCCAGTGCAGTGATAACAAAGGCCCAAGCATCATCCTCACAGCTCCAAAGGGCCCTCACAGCTCTCAGAACCAGTTGATGTCCACCGCAGTTTCTGGGAGTTGAGGGAAACAGGTACAGAGAACCCTGAATCATCTTCTAAGAAGAGTCTTAGAGCACAGGTTTGGACCAGGAGTAAGGAAAGGAGTTATGAGGATCAGATGTCTGAATTGCAGATCCTCTTTCTCTTTGTATGATCTCTACAAGCTCCTGTCCCTTAATCAAAGATTTAGGGCATATGTTTGCCAGGGGCTTGTCAGAAGCTAAGCCTGAATCTGACCAGAAAGCTTTCTCTTAAAGACTAGAGCCATGGGCAATGTCTAAAGACCACATGGTAACTATAGATGCTTAGGTACCTAGAAACTGTATCCTCGGTTATACCAGAACATTGGGACAAACTCACCTGGGATATGTTGCTTTGCCTCTCAGAATTAGTATTACTGAATGACATTTTTTTGTTGTGAAGGCTTTGGCCAACATTGAAACACAAGGTACAAAATAGGCTGATGAAGTCAAGACTGCCTGATTGGTGACAATACTGCTGAGACATCTAGGAGGACCTCCTTTCAGATTCTAGCAGTAGCAGCCATTGTATTTCTGCCAAGTAACTGGTAGTTTCCAACTTCTGACTTGTGTAAATCATAAAATTGATTATTCATCTTCTTTTCACCAGCTGCCTGGAAGGATACAGCTGGCCCCATGGAAGTCCTTGGAATTCTGATATAAGTTTTTCATGTTAACTTTACCCACAGCATCACCTTTTTTTCTTGTCTTTATTTTATCTTCCTCCAGCTACTTTCTTCTCTTCTTAAACCTTCTGTATTCTTACCATCTCTGTCAGCTTCCACATATATGTTGAAATAAAATAGGGATATCAGGAGCTGTGGATGTGGTACGAAGCAACATATCTAACAATTAGCAGGGGTAGGATGTGCACCACAGTCCCTTGAGCCTTTCACTAACCTCACCCAGCTCCCTGTACACAAGTAACATCTGCAGTGCTGAAGAATTCAGGAAGGAGCTGAGCTCTCTCTTCCCAGAGACCAATCTGACTTCCACCAGCAGATATTTGAGTCCTGGCACGCAGGATCCAACACTGGATGAGGGTATGCAGATGAGTTCCAGGCCACTTAGTGATTCCAGGCTGATTCTGATCCAGTCCCAAAGTCCTAGTCTATTCAGATTTTGATCTGTTCTAGTCAGAGTCCTCTTCAGAAGATCCAAAAGAGATAATGTACAATAAATATTCCATGAACAGCATGAAGAGCCCAAAAAGAACGAATCCTTAATCCACTGTATGTAGATCACTGACTTTTTTTGTAGGAAGTGGAGTAGGTATCGACCTTCACTTTGAGCACACATGACCAAGAAAGGAGCCCAATATCTTTTAAAGCATAAGAGAAGTGTCTTAGCTACTTTTCTACTTGCTGAAACAAAATACTCAAAACCCAAAGTTGTAGGAGGAAAGGTTTATTTGGCTCACAACGTGTAGACGTTTCAGTCCACAGTTGGCTGGCTCCAAGAAAGGGCAGCGTGGCAGAGGACAATAGGCCATGGAAGCAGGCAGGCGAGAGCACATTACCCTTTTTTTGCCCTTTATATTTTATGCAGGCTACCTGCCCTAAGCTGGTGTACCACTCTCACCCTTAATCCTAGCCAGAACTATGTCAGACCAGTCAGTGAACTGATTTATAGTCACACACCCTTGATCCCGGCATCGCACACTCTACATTCAGCCACCTCTGAAAAGCTCCCCCTCTGAATACATGAAGCTTTGGGGGGACATCTAGACACAAGCCACAGCAAGAAGAATCACAGAGGAACCTGTTGATGTTGGAACCCCAAGACAAGATTTGGCCTCTGTGATATTAAGACAGATGTTTCCAATCTGGAAGCCCAGCCTGGACTTTTGCCTCAGTGGCAGGAGGCCAGTTTATAATAGGAGCTTAGAAATGCTGAGTGAAAGACAACCAGCCACACACAGCAACCTGGCACATGGAACAAAGGACTACTGAAGTCTGACTGTGTAGACCTCACCTTTGGGAAGTGACATGGGTCAGTACCCAGGGCCTTCTCCACCAGTCTTAATTGCACGGCCTAACCAGGGAACTGGGAGATCTTAGAAATACCATGAACTTATTGAAAAATGAGCTTGAGCCAGCCTTTGCAACAACTCAAGGATGAAATGAGTACTGCGAACTCTGTACCCCTTGCTGTTTGCATCTGTATTTAACTTTGAGGACCCTATTCTGCTTTGAAAGGGAGTGGAATAATGTTCCATTTCACACACAACAGCAGACAGTGGTGCTTCCTTTCCAAGCACCTCTGCTTGAACACAGGACTCAATCCTTCCACTCTGCAGAGGCTATAGGCACAGCTGTGGAGGGCTTTTTTGTTTATCCTCCTTGGCGGGGGGGCACTGTGTTTCCCACAACTAGCAGAACTTGGCCCAAACAGCCCCTTCTGTGTTGGTGATAGACACAAACCTAAAATGAAGCCATGACCCATATCATCAAAAGCATGATCCATTTATATGCAAGCTGACACCTTTACTTTTCGAGGCCAGTCTATGTAAATATTAGTAGTCTCCAGCTCTTTCTGTGTGCTTCTCCCCAACAGCTATCAGATCATGTTGGACTGCTGGCACAAAGACCCAAAAGAAAGGCCACGATTTGCAGAACTTGTGGAAAAACTAGGTGATTTGCTTCAAGCCAATGTACAACAGGTAAAACTGATATTATCTAGAATTATCAGAGGCCACATACCTTTGAATGTAAGCCAAGGGGATTTGTTTTTGAGCTACTAGTAGGTAATATCACCAATAAAATATGTGTGTGTGCAGAATTACCTTCACAGAACACAAGCAAGTTTAAGCAAGTAACAGTTGAAGTTGATATAATGCTCCACAGAAATTGAAGTAGAAATTTATGTAATTAGAACTCTATCTTTGGTATTTCAGGATGGTAAAGACTATATCCCACTGAATGCCATACTGACAGGAAATAGTGGGTTTGCATACTCGGCTCCTGCCTTCTCTGAGGACTTTTTCAAGGATGGTATTTCAGCTCCAAAGTTTAATTCTGGAAGCTCTGATGATGTCAGGTAAGATTTCTTTTCCCATTTTTCTACTATAGATTGTTAACACACACACACGCGCATGCACGCACACGCACACGAGAGAAAAGGAGGGAGGAAAGGAAGAAGAAAAAAGAAAAGGAAAAGAGACTTGGGTAATGATCAGTCATATGCTAACCTCCTAAAGTCAACCATTGTTAACATTTTGCCATATTTTGTCTGTATATTCTGTATTTTTGTGGAGTTTTTCTTTTTCTGAACCATTTTGAAAAGGTTACAGAATTCCAACACTTTTCTTCTAAAACCTTTGGTATGTACCTCATAAGAAGTACATTTTCCTGTGTAACCACACCAAAAATTATCACATCAAAGAAATTTCTTACTGTCATCTCATATTTAAATTTTCATAATTTCCCTCAAATGTATTTTATACATTTCTTTTTTAAAAAACCAGAATCCAATCAAGAACAACACATTTCTTAAATTTCTTTAGTCTTCTTCCAGAACTATCCTCCATCTCTTTCCCTGACATTAACTTTTTGATTAAACTTTAAAGCAACACAAACAAACAAAACTGCCTACCTCCCAAACTAACATATCTCCCCTCATCACAAAGTAAACTGGAGAAAGGCAAAGGAAGAAATATTTATTGAGAACCTCAAACAGCTAGCGATCTGCACTCCAGTGCTCATGGTTACACATGTATTAAACATGCCCAGTCTTCATATTACACAGAGACATGCTGTGGCCTGGCACTGTACGAGGCTGTCTGCATATATCAACTGGTTTTATGCTCAGAACAATCCTGTGGTGTACATATTACTTCTGTTAGGCAAATGCAGATATTAGCCTCCAAAGAGGAGAACTCACCAAAATTTTATGACCAGAAAATGGCAGAAGAGTTTCTAACCCAGGAGTGCTGACTCTCCCAGAGGCCCTTTCAGGATATCAGACTGTCCTGTGGGCCGTCTAGCTTCTTTATCAGCAGCCTTTGGGCCTTGATCTCCGTTATGCCACCAAGGTACAGGGAACAGTTGCAACAGTCAGGATACATTAATGCCTGTTATGGACGGCTATCAAAGAAATTCAGCCCAGACCTGTGATGGATTACAGGTCACTAGTCACACCTCACAACAAGCCCTGGAGGCCAAAGCAGATGGCTCATCCATTTTCAGAGATGAGAAAACTCCCTTGGAGTAAATTACCTTAGCACGGCCCATTTGGGTTAGAGATGAGGGAGAGCAGCAGAACGTCCAAGTAATTTGGACCCTTCCTGGTGTAGCTTAGCATTGGCCCACTGAGGAGCTTACCAAGAAGTTGAGTCTTGTAGAGAGTAATAGACTATCAGACTGAGGAATTCAATCAATAGGTGGCCTTGCCTGTGAGCAATTAGCTAGTGGGTAGCCCTGATAGTCTTTCCTGATAGGTCATCAACACAAATCAGCAGTTGGTAACAGAGAAGTCATGCAGCTATTTCCAGAGTCTCCCAATCTGTATTTACAGTACAGAGTATACAAGACTGGCCCTCACACTCAATCATGCATTTAAACCGGTTATACTACCTTGATGGATCATTTTATTTGTCACCCTACACCCTTTCAGGAAGTAGACAGCTATAAGTGATAAATTCATAGCATTTACATGAGCATCATTTCTCTCCTTTGTATCATAAAGCATTCAGGTCACATAATGCTTCAGGTCTCTTGTAGGCCCAGCATTTTCTGATTTCAAAATGACTCAGAATGGATTTTTCATGGGGTGGTGGTTGCTGAAAACTATCATAGACTGTGAATTGGTACCACATGAGAAAGTAGATTACTGCGAGGATTGCCTGGGGGCATGAGGGAAAGTATGAGCCACAGGAACAACTGGTATTTTGGTTCATCTTAGCCTGGGATACAGAGTATATGCTCTCCTAATTAATCAAAACTACATCTATTTTCTTGTTATGATTATTCTTCTTGCTTCTTCATTAGATATGTAAATGCTTTCAAATTCATGAGTCTGGAAAGAATCAAAACCTTTGAAGAACTTTCACCAAATACGACCTCCATGTTTGATGTAAGTCATGACATTAAACTACGTAGCACTGCCTGGTAGAACACTTTACCTGACTCCAAAGCCCAACTCCAGGAGTTTGGTGGCTCTTGGTCAGTGAGGGCCATTAGTCAGTAGTGACAATGTCAAGAGTTCTGACAATCAGACTTAGCTATGAGAAGCTCATTGGAAAGAAGAATTCCACTATTTGAAGATGGCCAAGAATTACTCCAGGGCCTAATCCTTGCCTGTGGGAATTCAGTTTAGGAAACTTTATTGTGTAGTTTGAGCTTCTTGCTTATCAGTGATGCATCCTTGCTTTCCAAGTAGTAGAAGAACTACTGTGTGAATAGATGGCCTCTTGGTATAGCAGAGGCCTTGTGATGCAGCAGCCTTGAGTCACAAGTTCACCTAGGTTCCAGACCCTCTCCCCTTGAAGTTCTGCAACCTGAACACCTGTGTCCCTGCTCAGACACAATAGGAGAGGGAAACCAGCATGGCCTGGCAAACATGAGCCCTCAACCTGCTCTTCTCTTTAAAGCTTTAAATGTGCAGTTGAGAGAATAACGGGAGAGGAAGGCTGGGTAGGAAATCATTTTAGGTATGGCAGACTCTGGTACCAAGTGTGATTTCCAGACAAGTATGGTACCGTGATACAGGAGCAGGTCAGAAACACGGGCTCTCGGGACCCAACCATAACCAGCAAGTCAGTTATCACCTTGCCACAGATGCCCTGGGGATTCCTGTGTACTTTCTTAGTTGGAGAAGTGCTGCTGGTGACTATGTCCTGGAGATGACCTAGAGGACCAACTCTAATGTAAGGGTGATCACTACAGTTGGTATGGCCTTGAAATAAGCACAGTCAACTCTAAAAACCACTGGAACCTTCTCACAGACACACCAGACAGAGGGATATGATAATTTAAATACATTTAAATTTTAAGCTGCAAAATGCAGAGGTAGAGTAGAAATTTTGTTTTGCTGCTTGGTGGTACATTGGTTCAATCTAAGAGTCAAGTCTAAGGATTTCTCAGCCTTAACAATAAGCTAAAAGAATGATGAATTATGACAGCTTTCTCATTTGCTAAGATGTTTGCTAATAATTAAGATGTGATCCCAACCCAGTCACAGCCTCCAAGGGAAGCAGGAACAAAGTATGAAAAGGGCTTACAGAAACATGCTGTATTTACAGAGTAATGAAGAGTTTGCATAAAACTCAGTGGTAAAGATGTCTCAACAAAGACATGCAATTGCTGGAAAATATGACCAAGGAGGGCCTGAAAATTCCATAGAATCAAGAAAAAGAAAAGAATCATGTCTTTTTAATTCCTCAGAACTTTTATATATCCTAGCTACCAAATGACAACATACCCATTAGCCAATCATCACCTGCCAAAATTAGTTTTAATGTATCTGTGCAACAATTTGTTTGAAAGTTTATTATTATAAGTGCTAATCTGTTACCTGAAGTTATCTCTGTTTAAATTTACTTAGCTTTCAGGAAGAAGAGCCTCAAAATCACCAGGAGTAGGCATGACTTGTAACTGATCAAGTTTGTAGTTCCAGTGTAAAGAAAATGCTTTGTGTCTGCAGACAGGCATTGTGGAGGGGGAGGGAAGCACCTAGAGTGACCCCCTCAACATATCCCAGCATCTTCCCATGGATTTAGCAAGGCCCCTCTGGGCCAGGCAAGCATGTAACCTTTTCCTTCTTCTCTGCCAGGGTTATCAGCTGGACAGCAGCACTCTGTTGGCCTCCCCCTTGCTGAAGCGCTTCACCTGGACTGCCAGCAAACCCAAGTCCTCGCTAAAGATTGAGTAAGCAAGCTGGCGCCTTTCTGTCATCAGCTAATGTAGAGTGGTGAAGGAAAATGTGGGGGAAGATGGCTTAATGGGGGATATTTGAGGGCTACTTGCCTTTCTGAACTATGGTGTTCATACACTGCAGAAAAGTACTTTTCCCCCCAACGGCAAGATAGGGGGCATAGAATTAGACAAACACACCTCAAATCTGGGGTTTGAGAGGGAAAAACGTGCAGAAAATTGCTGCAAAGACAGGCAGTTCAAAAACAGGAAGAACAGGGCCTCAGTGGGAAGAAGCCTGATAAGCCTACCTTGACAGGTGCAGATGGAGACAGGCTCATGGGAGCCCGAGACAGTGTTCCCATCACTGTGCCCTGGGCCGACAGGTTTTATATTTACAGGACTCCCAGTACTATCAGGCCTAAGGCCTGTCACCTCAAGAATCCAGCCCTTCAAGTGAAGGACTTTCTGCTTCCTGTTGATCCCATTACCCTTTCTCATTTGAAGGTTTCTCCCCCAACCCCTGGTTTAATCAGCTGGCTCCTCCCTCCATACTGTTCACTACTGTCAGAGTTGTGTTCTTTTTTACAATCCATTGGCCTTAGCTTCTCTTTTCTGGTCTCCCCCTAGGAGTAGTGCCAGACTGGGAAAGGCTGGGCCTATTAGATATTCCTTCCTTTCCTGGTTCAAATGCCTACCTCTCTCACTCGAAAGTAAACCTTCTCCTCTGTCATTTATTTGAGGGATCAGCAGACTTCTCAGAGGCAAGACAATAAGAACCTGTTCATCTCTGTCACTGTAGTGTAAAAGCAGCTATAGATAACACATAAGCAAGTAAGGATGGCCATGTTTCTATAAACCTTAACAGGTACATAGCCAATGAGTACAGGAAAATGTGCTCAACATCATTAGTCATCAGGTTAATGCAAATCAAAACCATCATGAAATAGCACTTCACACCCACGAGGATAGGTAGAATAAAAAAGTTTGTTGGTGAGCATGTGGAGAAATTGGGATTCTGACACACTGCTGGTAGAATTATAAAATGATGTGGTCACTTTGGAGAGCAGGTTAACAGTTGCTCAAAAGTTTATCCAGTTATCCAGTAACCTAGTAGTAATTCCATCTCTAAGTGTATATCCAAGAATATGAAAACTTATGTTCACACAGAAATAGGTATACAAATGTTCATAAGAGCATTGTTCATAATAGCCAAAAGTAGAAACACCCCAAATGATCAACAGTTGATGAAAGGATAAGATGGGGTATATCTGCACAATAAAGTAGTACTTGTCAATAATAAGTGTGAAGTGCTGACACACAGTGTAACATGGATAAGCCTTGAAAATATTATGCTAAGTAAAAGATATCCATAAAGTACCATATATTATATGATTCCTTCTTTATGAAATCCCCAGAATAAGCAAATCAGAGAGACACTGGTTGCCTTGGACTGGGGTCGTAGGTGGAAGATAGGTACAGTTTTAAATATTTCAAAATTGTGGTGATGGTTACACAATTAAAGTATGTATTTTTAAAAATTCATTACTGTAATGAAATACTCAGATAATTAATTTATAGAAAGAAAAGGGTATTTTGGCTCACAGTTTGAGAAATTCCAGTCCAAGACTGGGCAGACTCATTTGCTTTGGGCCTTTCACCGAGGTGTCAGATGGCAACAGTGTGGAGCATGTGATGGAAAACTGCTCCCTCATGACCAGGAAATAAAGAGGAAGGGGCTGGGATCCTGCAGTCCCCTCTAAGGGCACACACTCAGTGACCTAAGGATCTCCCACTAGGCCCACCTCCTAGAAGTTGCTCTCAGGAGTGCTAACCTGGGGACCAGGCCTTTACAGACAGGCCTGTGGGGACAATGAACACACAAACTATAGCAATACTAAAAACCACTGACTTGTACACTTTAAATAGGTGAATTGTGTAGTACATAAATTATACCTAATAGAACTCTTATTAAAGAGAAACAGAAGGTCTGCGTTTGGGCTGTAGTTTGTTGAACTGTGATCTACATCAAAGAATGGTACAAATACCTCCAGGAAGTGACATACTCAGCCCGAGTCATCAGGTCAACCAGAAAGATGGGCAAACATCTGCATGATTGTTTGCTTTTAATATGAACACAAGAATGGTACTAGAGTTAAGACAGAGCAGATCAGAGAATACCAATGAGGAACAGATAAAAGGAGAAGGTGGGATAACCGCTTTTTCTTATTTTAGAACACATCAGAAAATGGGTGACTACTTTTTTCATGATTCCTGTTGAAACTATAAATTGTATCCTCTATTCTGAGACTAAAAATAAAGCGCATGGAGGTGCCAGACCCATCTAACCAATGTGGTTCACAAAGTTCTCTCCCTCCTCTCAGCTACCTTTTTTTTAGGGAGGGGGGTGCTACTAGGAATCCAACTCAGGACCCTGCACATGCCAAGCAGGTACTGTGCCACTGAGCTATACCCTCAACCCTCTCCCAGCTACTTTTAAACAAACAAAATCAACTAAGTATGAATGAGCAAGAGGAACTCTTCTTCGTGTGTCTGAGGCCAGATGTAACATACGGAACCCACCCTTTTGGTTCACTGGTAAATAGTGGTAAAATAGAGACCTGTAACTTAAAAAGCTTTCCTTCTAGAACACAAGTGTGATAGGGAGACAATGGAATTAACCTTAAATTCTTGAGGCTGTTGTAACAAACTACCACCAATGTGGTGACTTAAAAAAAGAAGAGTTTATCCTCTCAAAGTTCTGGAGGCCAGAAGTCTAAAGTCAAGGTGTCAGTAGGTCCTTGTTCCTTTCAGAGTCTCTGAACAGGAATCCACTCCTTTCCTGTCCCAGCTCTGGTAGCTCTGGCACTCTTCGGTTGTGGCTGCATCTCAGCTCCATTTCACATGGCCATCTCTGTCTGAATGTGGTCACGAGCCTCCCTCTGCCTCCCATGATTGTATTTGGGGACACATTTAGATATTCAGCATAAGCTCCTCCTTTGGAGATCCTTAGCTTAATCATATCTTTTGCTATATAAGATATTCACAGGTTTCTGGGATTTGACATGGGTATTTGGTGGGGAGGGAAAGGAGACATTTTTTAGCTGACATGCAAGTTATTTGACCCAAGAGTAGGAAGAGGCTGTATACATGTCTCAAAGTTAATTTTCCATCTGGAATTATGGGTTTATGTTATCTGGTTATATATTCAACCCCAGTCACTGGCATGCCCCTATCTGCCCAGTGACACCAAGCTGGTATGAGGCAGGCAGTGTGCAATTTTAAAACAAAGACAATGTAACAGAGCCTGAGATAAGGCTCCCTACCCATTAACTCTCGGACAGGTATTGACAAATGCCCCGGTAAGAGAGCAGGTTTCAGTATTTGCTTTTGGGAAACCCATTCTGTACATCTGACTGTTTTTCTTTTCTCTCTTTAGCTTGTGCGTAACCAGTAAAAGTAAGGAGTCGGGGCTTTCCAATGCCATCAGGCCCAGTTTTTGCTTTTCCAGCTGTGGCCACATCAGATCTGTGCATGACAACTTGGAGCTGGGCAAGGAGGATTCGTGCTGCTCTCCACCCCCAGACTATAACTCAGTGGTCTTATACTCCACCCCACCTGCCTAAGGCTCAACACAAGCCCAATTTTCAGCAGTACATGTGTATTTACACCCCCAGAAAACTAGCTTTTGACAGTATTATGCATATATGAGTTTACACCTTTATCTTTGCAGGGAGCAGAGGCAGCTGCTTTTGTGACTTAATACTGCTTTTTTTTTTTGACTAACAAGAATGTAACCTCAGATAAATAGAGAAATAGTGACAAGTGAAGAACACTACTGTTCAATTTTCATTTTACTTACTGTAGTAAAGAAACTCTTTGTAAGCCCAATGACTCACCTGCTCCAACCCCCGAGGCCTTCTTCTGAGCGTGCAGGTCAGGAGAACTCAGGAGATTAGCTGGTCATGCCCAGCAGCCCTGGAACTGGGGCAATAAAGGATCATGTGCTGGCCTAAGCAGTGTTTCTGCAGTCTTCCAGCCAGCATAAGGCATCTAAGGAGAAGAACAACAAAGGAGAGGGAAAACCAGAGTCAGCCTGAGAAAGACTGAGATGCCTCATGTGGGTCGGGCTGGGGGAGGGCTCTCTGCAATAACATGGCTACAGTTCCCCAGCCCTGACCACTGGGCCTTCAAGCTCCCAACTGGGAGTGGACAGGGTAGAGATGAGAGGACATTTCCTGGAATCTGGGAAGTAAGGAAAGGACAAACATTTTTAGAACTACAGCACATCTTACAAGTTTCCCTGTGGGACTGGTTCTGTACCATCCCTGGACATGGCATGCTTTGACAGCACTGAGGGTAGTGCTCACCTCTATGCCCACAGTATTGGTTCTTCCAGCAAGACACAATGAGAACTTAGCCAGAGCTGGGTTGGCTATGGGGCATGAAGGCCTGACACTTAGCATTTTGCTCATAAGAAGCTAAGGTCTGTTGGTCAGTTAGGGCTGTCTACTATTGGGCTCAAAGTCACATTTTTAAAAATGTCAGATTCTATATTAATGTATAGACAAGACACTTAACTTTTTGTATTATCCGTTTTGTACAGTTAGCTGTAAAAGGAAGCCAAGGAGAGTGAAAAGGCGGTCTTGTAGAGGGCTTTTTCCTGTACCAAAATGAGGATGGATGGAACAAAATCCAATAAGCAGGGTGACAATTCCATCTGCACAGCCAAACCAGCTCACCCAAAGAATTGGGACATGAAGTAGAGGAAGTCAGTCATGTTTCTTTTTTATTTAATGGGAATTCCAATGTCTCATGCTAATCTGGAAGGACATGGAAGAGCATTAATCTATATTAAGCACTTTATGCTCCTTGGTTAAAAAAAAAAGGCAATATATAACATATGAAAGGTATTTCTACAACTGGGGACTCAAGATACTAGTTATGAGCCATCAGAACAGAACAAGAGCCTATTGTCATCTGCTTTTCCTCTTGCCTTGGGTCTGAGGATGATCACAGGGAGACAGGGTAGAAATAGGAAGACAGGGTAGAAAAGGGTGCCTACACTTCAGCCTCTGTTGGATGCTATCGCTGCAAGTTCTGGTCCGTGTATTTAGGACATGTGGACCTGCTGAAGCCAGTCCACAGCAGACAGGCAACAGTGAATTGCTGCTTCTGGGAGAGAAGTGCATCCTCTCTTACGCATGTCACTTAGTTCTAGAACCTGAATTTCGATTTGCTAAAAGAATGTATACTTCCTTTTCTATCTGCCACATTTTTGATTAAGGTTCTTTGTATGAAGAGATGGGAGTCAGCACATTGCATGGTGAGACAGTGGGCATCACAGGGCAGCTCTTGGGGATTCGCCAGCCATAACAGAGGAGTGAGGCAGGCCTCTTCACCAAGCACTAAACTCAAACAAAGTTGGGTAGGGCCAGAAGAGCAAAAACAAAGCAAAAGTTTGTTCTTTTTCCTTCCTTGCATAAAAGTTCTTGTGACAACTGGCGATAGTGTCAATCAGGTAACTAGACATAAACAGAAAATAAAAGAAGGCCCCAATAGTTATCTACTTTTTTTCAAATCAGGTAAGGGTCCAGCAGTTTGTAATAAAAGGAAAAAAATCTCAGCTACCCATATAATAACTCCATTTTAATAATCTAATTCTTACAAAAGACCTTAGTAAATGCCCTTTTCCAAAGGAGGGGGAAAAAATCTACACAGTTTAAGACTCAGGCTTATAGACTACTTAAATCCATTTGCCAAAAATAAAAAAATGGTCCTACTGGAGTGTTAACATAGAAAAATGGAAGCTTATAGTAATGAATTTATTTAATTGCAGAGGAATTACAATAGCACTGAAAATTAAAACACTAACTGATGGTAATGTTTCAACCACTTGCAATTTATGAGAAAAATGGTCAGCACTAATAGAGGACAGGCATTTCCTTCTGTGGTCTGTGAGATAACCTGTATGTAATTGTGTGGATGGACTGGGACTCAAGCATTGTTACAAGTCTGTATGTCATTAGCCCAAGAAATGATGCTCGGACATTAGTTTTAGCCAAGGGGACAAACGTGTCCAAGTCCTGAAAAATACTGCTCATATTTTTGAGCTAATGCCATGTTTCCTAGCCCCTAAGAATGTTAAACATGAAACAGAGTCTTACCGCCCCCATCTAAATTGATCAAAGGAGCGCATCTTTGACCGTTTTAGGAACTATGTGTATATGTGTATGTGTTTATGTGTGTGTTTTGTGCATAACTATTTAAGGAAACTGGAATTTTAAAGTCACTTTTATATAAACTGAGAATATATGCTACAGATATAAGTAAGACATGATTTGGTCATACACTTCTAGTCATGATGAATGTATTTCATATACTATCTTCATATATTAAAATTAACTTCCAAAACATCATATATTTTCTCCTTGATTTGGTTTGTGAAAAAAGGGGTCACAAATATCTCTGGGAGGGGAGAGGATGGATGTTCTGAGAGATCTCATTAAATATCAATTATTAAGCACTGCACACAAGAAAACTGAAGCAAATACTGGTAAAGAAGGGCACAGAGCTTTCCATCATACTACGCAGTAGCTATTCTAAGCCATCCAGACACTGCTAATAAACTAAACAAAAACTACAAATAAAAGACAAAAATCAAACTAGGCATATTGCCCAGAAAATCAAACACTGAAATGACAAGATCATGAAACAAGTAAAGCACACACCAAGTGAGTGCTGGCTGCAGATGAAGGTGCCCCTGATTGAAGAGAGGCAGTTTTTGGTAAACATTAATTTTCAGATGATAATTACAATTACAGGGTGAGTATACATGCACATGTGTATTAGAAGTTATGTGCCAGAAACCATACACTAGGAAAAAGCATAAAACAGAAGAATTTCCCTAGGAAAAGTGCTTCAGCTAAGGAGTCTTCATTTGGTTTTATGAATTAAGAAGAGAAATAACTCAGGTAGTTAACTAAGACACATAGAAGTGACCAACACCTTGACTTAGCAGCCATACTATTTTCTATCTGATTGCTTCTTGGCCTTTTGGCAAAGATAAAGTGTATTTTCTATCTGATAACATCAAAAGATGTTAGATGAGAGAAACATGCAGGTGCAAATTGGTCGTGCTTTCTCGAGATCAAAGGTAAGAAGAGATAAAAATGACAAATCTCAGTAAATTTGTATTCAACTGAGGAGGGCAGAGTTTTTTTTTTTTTCTTTTTTAATCTTCAAAGATCTGCAATTCTTTTAAAATACTGGTTTTTGTAACATAAGAATAGTCATTTAGGCCAGCTGTGTTGGCATGAGCCTATAATCCTAGCACTTGAGAGCCTGAGGCAGGAGGATTGCTGCAAGTTCGAGGCCAGCCTCAGCTACATAGCGAGTTCAACGGCAGCCTGAACTGCATAGTGAAACACTCTTAAAAAAAAATCACTTATTTGGGCAAATATTTGAAGAATGCTTGAGGAATTAGTGTCACATCATACTTTAGAAGTTTTCTCATGACTCTGGAAACTTACAGTACTTTTGGGAATTCTTTATTTTCCCCCTCCAGCAAAAGAACAGCATGGTAAGGTTTACTGGGCTCCTCTTTGCTGAACATAATACCATACTGTGTTTCACAAGACAAGAAATGTTGAAAAAGTATCAGGCTCCAACACAGGGATGGCCAACTTTCTATTTTGTGAACTAAGAACACTGCAAGGAGAAAAAAATAAGAAATGAGCCCCAAAACCCAGCTGGGTACTACTAGTTTTCTACCTCTTGATCTGGATGATGGTATACAAGTATGCTCACTGTATGAGATTACATTGAGCTCTATATTTATAATGTATGCTTGTATGTATGTTATTGATTTGTTAAAATTGGTAAAAAAAAAAAAAGTTATCATCCACTACATTTCTCATAGGTGAAAACTCCAGTTTAAAAGGGGAAGGGGCCTAATATATTAACTTCATATTTGAAACACACCATATAGCTGCTCAACTTGTGCTGTGGTTACACCCATTTAAGTCATCAGAGATTAAAATGATCTAGGTTGAAGCATATTTAAGCCACTTAACTTACCGAACACCCCAACGTGGCAGTCCAGCACTGTGCAGTCAGTGGTTTCTCCTTGTGATTATGGGCCTGACCTGGGGTTTCGGTCACTCCTGTTGCCTGGCATCTTGATGGAAGATTGGACCGTACAGCACTAGCTCAGGAAAAGATCCAAATTCAAAATCCCAGGTACGTTTCTAAATGTTACTTTTGCACCATCATAAAAGTTAAAAAACGGTAAGTCAAATCGTTGCTAGTCAGGAAATGTTTGTATCATCCCTTTTTGTATTTTACATTTGTTCCAGAAAAACAAAAACAAAAACAAAAACCTGATGAACCAATGCAATCCCATAGATTGGAATTTGGGAACCCATGATAGCTAGTAATTGCTATCATTTGGGTGCTTAATATATGCCACTGGCTATTGTAAGCTCTTTACCAGTAGCACACCTGTCACATCAGTGGGGAAAATGAATCAAAAGAGAACTCCTAAATTCCACCCTCATATCTCTCATCACCTGTTCATATGCTCACTTCCCTTAATGGCCAACCCAAAACACATTAGTGTATTTGGTGCCTTCCTTTCACCAACTCAGACGTTGCTCCAGGAATTCACCACACTCCTATCCCATCCATTTCTTCATCTGCTTGTCACAGTTTGGATCTAGAATGTCCTCCGAAGGCTCGTGTGCTGAAGGCCTACCTCCACTGGTGGGGCTACTGGGAGTTGGCAGAAAGTTTCAGGTGGGGTGATGTATCACCAAGGTATGCCTTTTGAAAAGCATGTTTTGCCCCTGGGTCTTTCCCTTTCTTTGCTTCCCAACTACCACAAGGTGAGCAGTTCTGCTCCACCACATTCCACTATGACATTCTCCTCACCTCAGTCACAAAGCAACAGAGCCAGCCAGCCAAGGTTATAACTTCTCAAACTATGACCCCACATAAATCTTTCCTCCTTTAGATTGCTTATCTCAGGGATTTTGTCAGTGATGAAAGGCTAACACTCAGTGGATCATAAAAATGTTACTTCCCCTCTACTTTCTCCTCCAGCTGCCACCTTCTCTCTTCCCTTTATAACAAAATCTCTTGAATGCACTGGTCATACTACTTATTTCCCACTCCTCTCCTCCATGCTTAACCTGCTCAACTTTGCAATTCAATGTGATTGACATACACACACACTAGGACTGCTCCTGAGGTCATCTGGGACTTCACTGCTGAATGCAATGGTTGATTCTGTACCAATCATACTTGACCCATTAGCCACTTGTCCCTCAAATGCCTTGACTGTGATTCCAGACATGATGCTTTCTCCATCTCACTGGCTACTTCCGGCTCTCTGGCTAGGTTTTACCTCTCTTCTCTGATTTTTGAACACTGTTGTAGGTACCCCAAGGTTTGGCCCTTGGAGCTTTTCCCAGTCTGTACTGATTCCTGTCAAGGCCTCAACTAAACTCATGATTTAAATGGCATCCATATGATAATTATGTGTATAGACCATGCTGCTCCCCTAAACTCCAAATTCACACATTAAGTGCCAAATTGACATTTCCTCTTAATGCTCTTTGCAGACTGTACTTTTTGAAGATAAACTGCTGCAATATCTCATCCCACCTGGCCCTTGGCAATGTGACTCATCAAGATCACCTTCCCTAGAATCAGAACTGGCTTGTGTAATTCATTTGCAATAAACAATGTGGCTGGGGATCTAGCTCAGTGGCCTAAGCGCCTGCCTGGCCAAGCGCAAGGTCTTGAGTTCAATCCCCGGTGCCACCAAAAAAAAAAGGAAAACCCTTATGATATAAAACCAACCATTTAAAAAAAAAAAGTTGGAGATTTAGCTTAGTGGCATAAGCACAAGGTCATGAGTTCAATCCCCGGTGCTGCAATAAATAAATAAACAAACAAACAAACAATGTGGCAGAAGTGACATTACAGGACTTGGAAGCAGGTCAGAAAAGATCATGCACTTTCTACTTGTCTCTCAGAACATTCATTTTTGAAGGGCCAGGGACCAGTTCATACTCAAAAGCCCAAGGCACAGACATCAGCCTTCAAGTCAGTCCAGCCTCAGTCACTGGAATTCTTCCCAGCTCAGGACTCAAATACAAGCAGAGATAAGTCATCATTGATGTACCCTGTCTAAATTCCTGATATACTGAATCCTTGAGCAGAATAAAATGTTTGTTCTGTGCCACTGAGTTTTGGGTTAAACAACCCGAACGTGTAAACATCTCAAATTTGACTCTAGACCAACCTGTCAATGATTTTGCCCCACTTCTCCATCTATCCTCTCCTTCCCAAAATCCTGTTCCTACAAATCTCTTTCAATTCAGAATCCTTCATCCTGTCAAGACGCCAAAACTTCTAAGAGTCAAGGGGAGGGTAAGGGGGAGTAAAAAGAATTAAGATATGTACTTGTACCAACTCTCCATAATGAATGCAACCCTTATGTACTGAAAACGTGTACTAATAAAATAAAAAAACTGAAAAATAATCGATCTTGACTTTTCCTGGCCCCACGTTCAATGAATTAATATAATACAGCCTTACTGGCCCTAGCCTTAAAATCTATCCAGAATCGAAACACTTCGTATCACCTCTGCCACTATCCCATCTCAATCAGCAGCATCTCTTACCCGGAATGCACTGGCTTCCTGTCTTGCTCCCACCACCATGGCCACCTGCCCGTCTGTTCTCAACACGGTGGCCAGACTAACCCGTTTCAAGGGCTGTATCACCTTCTTCCTCTTCTGCTTGAAATCCCTCTAAGCAGTCCCCTTTCACAGAAGGTAAATGTCAAAGTAATTTAGTCCACAAGACACACACTTCCCCTTCCCTCCCCATGACCAGAGTTGTCCCTTGTTATCCAAGGGGAACTGGTTCTAGCTTTATCCCCCATGATGGATACCAAAATCCATGTTACTCACATCCCCTATTTGAAATAGCATAGAGAATTCACATAGACAATACACATCCTTCTGTATAGTTTAGATCATCTCGATGAATTTTAAATACCTAATATGATACAAATGTTATAGAAACTTATGGTTTATTGTTTAGGGAATAAGGACAAGTTTCATCTGCAGCCGTCTGAACCTATGAATGCAGAGCTCACAGATACTGAAGGCTGATGGTTATCTGTCTCTTCTCTGCTAAAATGGAAGCTCTTTTCTCCTGTTTGAACTTCCTACATTGCTGGGATTATAGGCATGCACCAGCATGTCCAGCTCTAGAATACGAGCTCTTAAAAGAAAACTATTTTGTCTGTTGTGGTCACAGCTATGATTGGTATGTAAGCAGCACTCAGTAAAAATGTAATGAATGAGTGAATTCCAATTCAATCAACCAATACTGAAGGGATGAGCAACTCAGTAAAGATTGTAGAGCTGTAAGTGCTCTGTCACTATTTAAACTCAGTCTTGTTTCAGTTAGCTGGTTTAACCACCATGCATGCTGCTATCAATAAATTTTAAAAAGACATGGGTTTAAAAAAATCACCTTCCTGCTTCCCATGCAGTTTACATAGAGGGTGATTTCCATGTGTTCCTCACTGTCTTGCTAAAATGGAAGAATACTCCACTGCTCCAGAGTACCCCGGACACATGAGATGAAAATGATAAAGCTATAAATCATTTACTTGAGTGTTATCAAATGGAATACTGGCTTAGCTCGATAGTATTTTTCATATTTTCCCTTAAGAAATTTAAAGCTAAAAGATCCTTCCAATACTTTCTCTGTCCTAGGCAGACCACTCTCACCCTTTTTTCCTAGGAACCTATAATGGCCATTTTGACTCCTGTCGGAATGCATGGATAGCTTTCAATATCCTTCCACACACAAAACCTTCTGATTGCTCTTCTCTGAATTCCAAAAGCCAGTTCTTGGGCTGAAAATAACCCCTCCTCTCCCCTTACTCTAGGTACGCATCACCTATGCTTCAAGCCCCTTGTCACTTGTTTTGCACTATATTTCCTTCATCTTGTCATTTCAAATGCTCAGGAGGAAAAAAAAGAAAAATCCACAATAAACTCTCACTACCCAGGCTCAACAAATGTTAATATTCTGCTATTTTCTTTATCCTGTGTAATGTTTCGGGAGAAATTAGGAAAGGTGTGCCTCTCAAATCAAAACAAACCAACCCAACCCAACCCAACTCTACCCAAACTAGCCACATATACCCTCTCCTTTTACAAGGAGTCTTCTCTTATCCACTACAGTGTAAGTCTTGTATTATAGAAAGATGTTTGAGAATAATTATATATTTTGTAAATAACCAGTTCCCGTATCTGTAACCTAGAATAAATCCAAGGACACAGTAGGTAGGCATTTAACAAACATCTGATACATTAATGAATAAATCTGTGAACAATTCATCTCAAGACAAAAATTTCTCCAAAATACATAAACAATATATAACCTTTAAAAACCCAATGGTAAGACAAACATTTTATTATATGAACAGGTAACCCCCCTGTAAAAAAAGACGAATTTATCTCTGTAATTCTTTATTAAAAATACTGCTGTACACATAGAAACTAAAACCAGGATTAAAGATGAATAACATATATTGGGATCATGACATTAGAACTTAACATATTGGTGCTTTTTAGGGAAGTTCTTGACATCCAAATAACAGAACCAAGGTCAAAAGCAAATAGAAGGGTACCCTTAAAAATATTTACAATGAAGTAAATATACTAACAGAATTTAAAATAGGTACAAAAAACTGAAATGACCAATGTTACATGATTTTAAGGGTCGTCCTTTCTGTGCTTTCAACTGTCATAAAGGAAGGTATGGAAAGTTTATATCCTTAATTTGACCATTCTCAGATATTAAAATATTCCTATGGATTAAAGACTAACTTTTAGACAACCTCTTAAGTGGAATTATACTATGGAAAAGAAGGTTCCCCCAAAAAACACCTAAGCAGAACTGAGAGTTCTTTTGAAAACCATTCCCAATTAAAAAAAAAAGTAAATGAAAAATAAATATAAAACAAAGCTAAAAAATATTACCTGACACCAACTGTTCTCTGGGTGACAATATTTACTCATGAAAACATATCAGCTGTCTACCTTTGATATTCAAACCAAGTCCTGAGGTTACTAGGGGCTGAAGCAAACTAGTATTTATGGTGCATTCTTGGATTTACAATGTGAACTTGCATTGCAGAGGGAAGTTTGCTGGTCTATACAGAATGAGAGATTCAAGCCCTATTTTACCCCTGCCATTCCTTAGCTTTCACAAAACATTGGTCCACAAATTAAAATTTTCAAAAAGTCCCTAGACACCAAAACTAAAATAGATGATCCCCTTTCATTTTCAAAGAAAACAATATTGGAAAAAAAATCTCCAGCCCGCTTATAAATTAAGCATTTCATATTTTTTCTAGAATACAAGTAGTTCTTTTTTGTACAAA
The DNA here is from genome assembly GCA_004365215.1 of Cuniculus paca. Lineage (NCBI taxonomy): Eukaryota > Metazoa > Chordata > Mammalia > Rodentia > Cuniculidae > Cuniculus > Cuniculus paca. The sequence continues at coordinate 31,082 of RJWT010000255.1, read as the reverse complement.
AGAATTACAATATGATTTGTCAAAAAACATATAAAAAGACAGCTGCTCTTCCTCAAATACATGAGCTAATGATAAAAGACTTTTGCATGTTAATGTCTCCAAGTTCTTGCTCCTTTTACATAAAAAAGGACATTATGGTGGCAAATGTTAAGTATCTTCTGACTACTGAACATATGTTCTCTTAAAATCCATCCAGATCAAATGCAGTAATTGATTTTCTTGTTAACAACTGATGCTACCAAACGTGGACTCAAATGCACGTGTTAAAACATGGAAAGCGTGTCTCTAGTCTTCAAAGCTTTCAGTGAAGAGAGGTGCTTTTTCTTGATGCAAAATTCAAGGCAGAGAAAAATCATTTTAAAGCTTATAAAAAGTGGACAGAGAAGTATTAAAAACTTCTCCGCAGTACACAAATACGCGTAATTATTAAAATTGAAGACAGTAACATCAGTTGCAAGTGCCCGAGAGTCTGTCCTGACCTTCTTTCCGAGTTTCCAAATTTTCTTCATAGTTGCATGGTGAGCACCCAGTGCTAGTAAAACATTCAGTGCTGGGAAAGGAGATACAGTCTTCATTACTGTTTTTTAAGAAAGAAAATTCCTATGTATTTGGCAGTCTTCAGTATCAAAGAATAGGCATTTCATTAACTAGAAATTCCATGAATACCCAAGTTTGGCGATAACTTCATGTCCAAATATAAGAAAGTTATGAGAAGGAAAATTGCAAACTTTTGAGATGCACTTCTTCAGGAAGATCCCACAGAATGAGTTATTATCAAAAGCACTATTACTTTGGGCTAAGCAGTGACTACAAAGGCACAGCAGATCATTATCCCTCCAGATTCAGGCTGTAAAACGTCAGAAAGCTCTTGGTGCCAGACCACTGCTGTGTTTAGTTCATCTTCTGAACAGTGTCTCTGTGTCCATATCCAGTGTAAAGTACCATAATAAAGCTGTGGTTCAAAGAACAGAACTTCATACAAAAAAAGCAAGCTGGAAAAAACCTGAAGTAAGATACTCCTGAACTTTAGGTCTTAAACACAATGTTTTCCTTTTGTTTTTAATTAAAAATTGCATAAATGTAAATGCATCTGACTAGCAGGCTTTCTTTAAAAAGGCTCTTTTGTGAATTCGGAGCAAAAAGCTACACAAGCTCCTTTAGTTACCATTTAACTCATCCTTATTCAGAAAAGATTTAAATAAACTAATAGGGGAATTCATACCCAAGAATTCACTGATATTTCTCTCTGTATGTTCTTACAAAGAAAAAAAAAAGAATCTCAATTTGATCTACCAGTGGATGACATATAGAGCTTGCAAACAATACTTACACTTCTATGAAATTATTTACCTGGTCCACTATGTCATTTAGGGCAACCCATCCCCAAAAGAGTGAATTTTGCAACCTTCAATGGCAAAAATTCTGCCCAATATTGTTTCCCAAAAATGTCCTTGCAAATAGTTTCCCTTAATCAGTAAAAGTTCAAAGATCAGAAAAAAAGTCTTTAAAAAAATTAAAATTAGTGCATACACGAGTGGGAAAAAACAAAACCAGGAGCATCATTCACCTGATGGTGCTCCTTGATCTGAAATTAATTCTTCACAGACAGAGCCTCCAATGGCAGCCAGAGCTCTCTGATGAGTGAAACATTCTTCCTTTCAAGTAACAATGCACCTGACTGATGTGCAAGCAGCTTTGCTCATCGCCTGTGTGTTTCCCCAGTGTGAAAGGAGACGACGAAACAGTTCAGCTGTAGTGCAATTTGCTGTTGGTTAAGTTCCTGCAGGCATTTTTAGCAAATACTACAACTGACCATTTGCAGCTGCAATCAGTTCTTGAAAAGTATTTTCAAAGCAGCGCTTTAAGTCACTGTAAGTCACCACAAGTACACTCTTCTCATCTCTGGATATCAGGCTTATTTTTTCTGGCACACCAGCATCTAGCTGAAACAGACAGATACACAAAATATCAAGTTCATACCATCAGAGGGGAAGTTACCTCTATTTGAGGACATTTCCAATAATGATAACAAATATTTTAAAGAGATTTTGGTCATATTCCTTTTTCAGATCTCCATAAATATTCCACATTACTAGTTAGTCATTACAATGTTGAACTCAGATGGTTTTAAAATAAATACTACTCTGTTTCCACTTATTCCTCATGTTTAACATTTGTTTGTATTACCATATTTCACTAAGTTGATACTCTATAATTATTTCCCTAATGTGGGTTTTGTTTTTTTTTTTGGATACAGGATCTCACTATGTAGCCCAGGCTGGCCTCAAACTCAGAGATCCTCCTGCGTCAGACTCCCAAGTGCTGGGATTATAGGTGTGTGCCACCATGCCCAGCTTCTTTTCCCTTTTTTTGTATCAAGAATTACAATGCAATGAATACATTCATCCACTTATTTTTTTTCCTTCCGTAGGAAGTAACAGGATTGTTCCTTAGGAAAAATACTTAAAATTATAATAAAAATATGAAATATGACTGATTTCGTAGCTTACTGCATACAGCCAAACTGTTTTCCAAAGGATATCAACTGAACACCATTGACTTACAACTTGTAATAATTTACTGGCAGTTCCTTATCAAATGAGTACCTTCTTGTTTTGACATTTTTAATTAAGTGTTATTAAACTTTTTCAGACATTTACTTTTGTTATTTCCTCATAAATGCTAGCTTATCTTCTTTACCAACTTCTACCTGTAGGGATCTGACAGTACTATTTTTGATCTTTATAAAGCACACATACTAATCCTTAGCCCATCAAGTAAGTTTCCTTATTATTTCTATTTCATTTTTGTTACTTTCCAATATACTTTTTTCTTTTATTTCACTAACTGACTCATTATAATGTTTAAAATGCACGGAAGGCTCAAACTTTCAACACATTTTACCAGTTAAACTCTATCATTTCTACCAAAATAAGTTCATATAATACGGTTATTCTTCCCTTTTAGTTTATTAAACACTTTTTGAACTTAGAAAATTGACACACTTTAGATTTGAGATAAATTTTATATTTTATGGTACAAAATAGGATTTTCTTCAAATTTGGAATTAGTTTACTACTCATTAAATTAATCTTCCTTTAAGCTAAATTCCATATGGTCCTGGTCACTCTTTGTAACAGTTCTATGTATTTTAATTACTGGTGCTTTAATACTAAGGATAGTATGTTCTAAAATCTGGTTATTTTCTACTCATTGCTCTCAAGGAATTGTGATTTCCCTTTAGAAGAAATAAAGGAAAAATGTAACTTACGATGGATTAGTTCAACTGTTGGTATAGTATTGTGCTGCTGACAATATTCTCTAAAAAGTTTTAAAGTAATTTAAAACAAACTAAGGTAATAGTTAAAAACAAAACACAACATGAAGACATCCCCTAAAGGCAGACCTATCTGCATTTACAGTTCTAAACCATGTGCTATGTGTAATATTTTCTTCTCTAGTACTTACAATTTAGGGACAGTTTAGGCCATGAGTTGATAAATATTTTCTACAAAGAGCAGGATAAGAAATGTTTGCTTTTTCTCTTTTTTCCCCTCCAACCCTTTATAATCATAAAATTATTCTTAGTTGCAGGCTACTAAAAAACTGACTGTGGAATCAATTTGGCCAGTGCCCAGTTTCCGACTCTGGTTTACCTATATGAAAAGCCTAGAATTTACTTCTAAGGACCAGTTTTAAACTTTGTAATTTGAAATAATTCATAAGGCAAACATTGTCCTCCTTTCCTTTGTAAATTGTATCTTTCCTACCATTTCCAAAAACATAAATCTCACCTCTCAAAAATTATCCAATGACCAAATCCACTGACAACAGCAGGGACAGTTACCAATGTTGGCAATTTTGCACATTTATTATCGTAATAGTTGTAGCTAAAAATAATACATTTATAATATAACTCACAATGACTTAAAAGAGTTCAATGTAAAAACAAAATTCTGTTTGTTTCTCCTACTCATTTTATTTGGTAATAACAAAATGACTTGTAAATAAAATACAGTACAAAAGAGGAAAGCAGTCAAGAAACTGAAATTACACAGGTGTAGAAAATCTTTCTAATCTAGAAAACGTTATTTTATAAAAATTACGTAGTCTATAGGAAAAGTACATCTTGATTTCATAAGTTTCCTAGGATTTATGTAAGATGCAACTCCACAAACTGTAGGTAGCATGGCGATTTTAAAAATCCAGATACAAATTACCTTGTTAAGACAAGAAATGATATGACTGAGGTCAATCCAAGGAGCACCCGCTTCTGTCACCTGATGAAAAAGATGATCCCTAAAGAGTTTCAACAGATAACGGTCTCCAGTCTCTGACCAAGTAGGATCCTTTTGAAACCTGGAGGAAGTTAATATTTTACCTCAGTAACTCATGCTGTATGCCATATGGCCATGTTTATTTTTCTGACTTAAGACTACTTTAATGTTTTCCAATGAATAAAATATTAAAGGGTTTTTTTTGTACTGTTAAAAAATTTTACTGAAAACAGAAGTATATGAATTCCAGTTTGTAAGTCTCAATTCTCAGGGGCAATCAGCCCTTATGCATTTTTTTTTTAAATTTTAGCCCCTACTATTAGATAATACGGGAAAGAAAGAAAAATAAAGTCTATGGATAGCTTTAAATTGAGATTTTTAAGAGAACACGTTTCCACCCTCCTGTCCTGTAGGTTATAGAGATGGTCAGGTAAGTTTTCTTCTTCACCAGTGACTGTAAAATAAAAAACTGTTCAAAAAACAATAAACAAGGTAGACTGTGGTTCCCTACTATTTGACTTGAAGGCAAGCTGCAAAGAAATGAAGAATCAGATGATCACTATTAGTTTTCAGTAACTTTAGGAACTTACAGTCGGTGGGTAAACAGATGATATTCAAATAAAGAAAGTGGTAACTGCATAGTTATGTAATGCTATTAAAAGGATGCCACAGAGAACAGAAGTATGAATTCATCTAGGAGGACAAGGAAGGTTTTCAGAGGAAGCAGTAGCTGCTCTTCCCAGAACAAGGATGCTTCTTTTTTTTTTTTGCGGCATCGGGGATTGAACTCACGACCTTGCGCTTGCAGGGCAGGCGCTTAGACCGCTGAGCTAGATCCCCAGCCCTAAGGATGCTTCTTAGTGATGATTATTTGCTAAGGAAATTATAGAATAGTGAGTAAATATAAGAAAGATCCATGTGTTAGGATGGGATTAGAAAAGGAAACGTATAAGGAGGGAGGAAGTGAGGAGAAAAGAGTAAGGAGCAGCCAGAGAGAAGGAAAAGGAGGGAGAAGAAAAGTGAAGGAAACTAAGAGATCCAAAGTAAAGATGAGAAAAAGCAGGGACCACACTACGCAGCCTTAGGTCATGTTAACAAAACAGGAAAGACCATCATGTGGCTTTTAACACAATCATAACCTCTGCAACAGTCATTCTGGACCTCCAATTAAAACACAGATTAAACATACCCATTTATCTCTGCTCCTTTTCAACGGCACACCAAAATAATAGTAAATGTCTAAAAAAGGATAAAAACCTATGAACAAAGGGATCAGAAGAAGCAATAATAGTAATATAAATATTTCTTAAGAAATAACTTTGTAGCACTCTGGAAGGTGCAAAGATGGATTATGTGGGATGACTTAACAAGCCTGACACAACTGAACCCTAATGCTGTAAGAGGCGCAAGAAGCAGGAAGATGAGTGCTTTTGGGCAAACTGCATCAGTGAGGCTCAGGATCTGATGTCATCAGGGTCCACTACAAGAGCAAGCACGGACTAAGGTTTAAATCACAGTTCCACAGAAAGCACATAGATCACCTTCTCTCAACCCCACCCTCACCTCTCATGGCAGAAATCTAGAGATTTACTCTCTGGAAGGGAAGAAGAATTCAAAAAGCTCCAGTCCAAGGGATACTACTAAAATGGACACTACAGAATTGCAGGTGAGACATTATTCAACAAAAACCTTCCCCCTGACTGGCAGCCAAACCGTGGCTATAAGGCCTGCATCGCAGACAGGAGGTTGGGAGATTTTGTTCAAGAAAAATGGTGATATTTGGGACACTATTAAAAGAAAACAAAACCATACATAAAAACAATATTATACTACTCTACCCCCAGGAGAGCTCAACATTCTGCAATCCCCACCTCACACAGCGCTACCCCACTAGTTTTCTCAGTACTTCATTTTTAATAGCACTGGATGGCTAAGTGTCCAAATCTTTTGAAGAGAGAATAAAACAAAACAAAATAAAGCAAATCCATTATTTCCTATGAGATACTGCAGAGAACAGAACAAAACTTAACCTCCATTCCCAAAACCACCACCAAAATTCTGTAATTGACAGCTTCAAAAAATGGTAAGATAAACATGTAAAGAACAAAAAAGTTCACGGAAATTAAAAATATAGCAGAAAATTTAAAATTCAAAGGATCAGAAAAACCTTTAACTTTAAAGAAAATAAAATGGAGATAACGCTCAGAATGTAGAACAAATGGTTAAGAGGTAGAAAATAAGAAACAGACTACTCGAAAATAACAAAACATCTAACATCTACACAATAGGAATTCCAGAAAAATAAATAGTTATTAAAAGAAATAGTAGAGATCACTTCCCAGAACCGAAGAATTTAAGTTTTGGAAATTGCAGGGACCCGTCTGCTGAAGATTCACCATTTTGAATCTAAAACCCACACCAAGTTGCATCATTGTAAACTTCTGAGAATCACTGACAAAAGACTCTAAAAGCTTGGGTGATGGGAAGAATTTGGGAAAAAACTGGCTTTGAATCTGGCTAGAAGTTTAAAAAAAAAAGACAAAAAAGGAATAATGCTTCAAATTCTGAACATAACTATGATTACTATTAGCAAAATCACACAGGAAAATTAAAAGTATAGAAATCAGAAAAGAAAATTTAACCATCTTTATTGGCAGATGGTAAGATGTGCACCTGGGATAGATATATCTGAATAGGAAAAAATTTAGTCATAAGAAAAATGACCAGCTTTAAAAAAAAAAATTATCAACAAGAAAAACAGGCAATCAAATTGAAAATAAAAATGGACAAGGAATATGAATAGACAGAAAAGGAAATAAACATGGATCAAAAACATAAAAAAAATAGGCAGCTTAAGAGTAGTTTCTACAGCACATTGCGCTGAAATTCGATTTCTCATCTATCAGAATAAAACTTCAAAAGTTTGAAAAGTGTTGATGAGCTGCTCTCCATAAATTATACAAAACTTTTCATGACTGTAATAGCTCTAAAATTATGACATATCTAACTAGCAATCAAAACTGGGCTGAACATTATACAGACAAAGACTTATGCATAATTTAGTCCTTATAGCACTGTTTGCACTGGCAAAACATTGAAAACAACCCAAATGCCCATCCACGGGGAACTGAGGGAATAAACTGTGTCAACAGGATGGACTACTACTTGGCTGTGAAGTGTGAGGAAACAGCACAGTGCTTAAGAGCACAGATTTCAGGCCATCATCTAGATTGGAATCCTGGCTGATATACTCAGTAATTATGTGACACTGGACAAGTTATTTAACCCATCTAAGCCCCAATTTCTCAGTTAACTGGGACTAATAACAGAACCTCCATCATGGGACTGTCATAAGGACCAAGTCAGGTGGCATTTATAAGCTTGACATATTCTTAACACAGATTTCCAAGACATGTTGTTATGAGCAAAAAGTACAATACAGAACACTGCATAAGGGTTATAATTTTTATATATTTAAGAAAGATATATAAAAGGGGGGACAAAGGTAGAGACAGAGGAGGTGAGAAAGAACTGTATTTGTATCTCTAGAAGTCAGACAAAAGAAACTAAAATAAATTTAATGAGAGCAACTGGGGAGACTGGGAATATCAGGTGTGAGAAGAGATACCCTGTTTTTACCACAAACCTTTTTATTTTAAAAAAAAGGATTTAAAAAATATATTTTTATATACATTTTATTTAAAAAATATTTGAAAATTTAAGAATAGTTTGAGAACCTAGAATTTTATATGTAATCATATCATTAATAGTGTGTGAAAGACATTAGGACCCAAAAATCTCACCATCCACAGGAAGTTAGAAGAAGGATGTGCTTCATTAAAAGAATAAATCAAAGCAAGAAACAAGGTAACTGACACAGAGAGACAAGGAGCATTCCCAGGACAGAGTGAAGGGAAGCTCCAGATCTAAAGAGTGAGCGTGGGCAGCTGTGAAGTACAACCAGTTCAGGTGGGAACAGGAGGCCAGAGACTCCTGGGGAATTTATCTGAGAGGGAGACAAAAAAGGAACTGGCAGGTTATCCATTTTTGAAAGATGTTTTATAATTGGTAGAGTCTGCAATGAACTGGTGACAAATATTTTTCATTTGTTTAGCTTTGTAAGAGAATTATCGACTCTTAAGGAAACAACCCCCTCCCCCAAAACATGTACAGAAAAAAGGAAATATAATTATGCCTCACTATGTGATACAGTTATGAACAGTATTTACCTAGTCATAAAATGTCAACAGTGAATATAGATTTCACTCAACATTTATGGTTTAAGTGGTACAATGTGACAGTATGTGTTACACATGCTGAGGAAAAGGGGTAAGTTATTAGGTGCATTAAATACTGAAAAAAAAAAATCAAGAAAGAGCAGTATATATTTTAAAAGACAAAGATAAATACCACAAGAAACAGTGAAAAGAGTTTTCAAAACAATGGTTTAACATAGATAACGTCCTTTTCATTTAGGAAAATTATTAGGAAAAGGCCTAATTAAATCTTTTGATTTTGTTAAAAAAAAAAAAAGGCAAGTTGATTTGAATTTCACGGGTAGAAAAAGAAAATTTCTCAAGCAATGGTAGTACTTCCAATAGATGGAATGATCCTGAAATGTAAGTTATTATAATCACAACAGCTGCAATTCTATTCTGTGTGTGACAGTTATATGGTACAAATACCAACTCTGCTGATGAAGAGAAGGTTAACTTTTAACTTACAAACATGCAGAACCAAATGGTAACAGTATAAAATGATGCTTTCCAGTGTTACCAAAATGATAGCTGTAAAAATGGTACTTCAATAGAAAATAAGAGGCATATAACAACCAGAGATTACTTACGTCTCTAAACTGACCAAGGTAAACTGATTTGATCAGGTTTCAAAGGAGAGAAGGTATTAGCTACATTTTTTTTGTTTGTTTGTTTGTTTTTGGCGGCACCGGGGATTGAACTCATGACCTTGTGCTTGCCAGGCAGGCACTTACGCCACTGAGCTAAATCCCCAGCCCTTGTCTTTTTGAGACAGTGTCTCACTATGCCATACAGGCTGTCCTTGAACTCACTTTGTAGCCCAGGCTGGTCTCGAACTTGCAACAATCCTCCTGTCTCAGCCTTCTGAGTGCTGGGATCACAGGCGTGAGCCACCACACCCGGTGTAAGGGTATTAGTTATGAAATATTCTTATGTGCAAATCACAACAGAGACTGCTAACACTACGCATTTTCTGTATGTGTTGTGTGTAAAATTTATCAGGTCAGCTATATACAGGTTGGGGTTAAGAAACAATACTCTAAACAATCCTGAGATAATATAAGAATTTTTTCTTTTTTTCCAAATAAAACCAGTAAGAATAAGGCTTAGACATTATTCAAAATAATGCCCTTGATTAAAAAATACGTTGTAAAATACTATAAATCCTTACTCTGGCCTCTCATTGATTGTTCCCAATTTTGCTAGGAGCCTAAACAGTCTTCCATTTTGAACCTCCTAGAAAACATTTTAAAAAGAAAAAGGTTGTTAGTGCTCCAGCTAAATGAATATAAAAACTAATGTTTACAAAAACTAGTATCCTGCACCTATAATACCTTTAAAGGACAAATCTTAACATTTACATGTTTCAATTATACTTTTAAATACAATATGTCCATTAATTCAACAGTAATACTTTTGGTTACATAGTGAATCATTTTTAGGAATTTTTAAAGTAACATGAAAACTCAAGATTTTTGTTATGCCTATAGCAAAGCCACGAATGAAAACAAGAAAACAATGCCCAGAGGACATGAGAAATTGATTACTAAATATTTACTTTGGACAAAAGTATCTACAATTTTACTAGTCACTGTATTCAGTACATGATTACTATGTTTTATACCTATTTGTACACACTGATATCAAATGCACATCTGCTCTTTAATCTCATTCTTTACCTTTGCAAGGTCTTCTTCAATGACATCATTTCTCATTTGAGCAGCATCCAATTGAGTATAAAATCGAGCACCAATCATGGGCATGATGTCATTTACACTTCGCATCCTATTTTGATCAGTCAACAAATACCTAACCAAGATAAAAAGAAATCACTTGAATGCCCAAAGTGCAACTTAAAAAAACAACATAACCCACAAACACATTGCTACTGCTATCATCATCACCTAGTGTATACAATTTGTAAGCACATTTTTCATTCAAGTCAAATTCATTTTTAAAGTTTAAGTATCATTTCTCTTCACTGGAAAATTTTAAGAGACAATGGAGAAATATGTCTCTTTCTAAATTTTCACTATTGTGAGGTGAGAAAGGAAAGCAGAGGATGATTACACTTACCCATTCCCATTCTCAAACCCCTCTTTACAATACTGCTAGATGAAAAGACTGTTACAGTTTTTTCGAGGAGAATGAAATACTGGGTAGTCTTTCCTATTGCTCTTCAAAAGTAAATTTTTGTTGTTATTTTGAGATGGGATCTCACTATGTTTCCCAGCCTAGTCTCGAACTTGTAGGCTCAAGTGATCTTCCTATCTCAGCCTCCCAATACCAGGAACTACCGGCGCACACCACCACTCTCAGCAAAAGATAATTTTCGAAACTAAAACTGGGTCTTCAATTAGGCTAATTAAATGAGCCCCAGAGTTTCAGGATGCTACCTTCTACTCTGCTACTTTATCAACTGTCATCATATATTCGTATTTATGAGAAATCTTCACATATTAACACACATCAGAAGAGACCAAACCAATTTCTTCTATCTTTATAACTAAGGCAGAAAGTAGTACAGATTTCAAGAGTTATTAGAATGTAACAATCCTTGGTCATCTGTTACTGTGTAACATATAAATAAGCCATTCTCTGACCTTCATTAAAGCAGCTGTCTTTCACTTTTCTGCTTTAATTCATACTGTCTTCAGAGGACCTACCATTATTTGAAAATATCTTACTTGCTTATATGTTTATTAACTCTTCCTATTAGGGTACAAGCTTCCAAAAGATGGAAATTTTGTTCATCTTGTTTAATTCTGGTATAAAGTAGGCACTCTTTTGTTGAATAAATCAATGATTATACCCACGCAAAACATGTGTCATAGTGAATGTATTATTACTGACATATTCATATTTGGCTAATTTTAATAAAAGTTAGTATAAGCTACTGGACTTTGACAAATTACTTTACCTCTAATTTCTCAGTTTTGTTGTCTCCAAGTTAGGGCTAATAATGGTATCTAACTTATAGAGTTACTGGAAGAAATAAGTAAATTAATGCATGTTAAGCAGTTCAAAAACATCTGATACATGGTTGATTGCTCCATAAAGTTTAGCTCATGATTACTATTGAAGTATGATTTTATTTATTCACTTTTCATTAAGGAAAATTTCAAACATTTATAAAAGTAGCCAGAAAGGTATAATGAATCCCCATGTATCATCACCCAGTTTCCATAATTATTAACATACAGTCAATTTGTTACATTTATATCCTCTATTCCCACTTTTTAAAAAAGAAAAATCTAGAGATTACAATCAAATTATTTGAAGCATTCTAGGTGTTGCAAACTAAGGCTAAAAGCCACCACTGTGATCATATGTAAAACACGTTTTCATTAAAAAAAAAAATCAATCATCTTATTTGGTTATTAATAGGATCCAGGCAACCGCTGGTTTCCAGTGCTGTCATAACAGGACACTTGTGCCAATGTAACAAAGAGAATGTGGGCACTCCCTTCCTCCATCACCCAATTCCATACCCCAGGGCTGGTCCAAATAGAAACTGGATAATTCAGGGCTACACAGAAAGATCAGAAGGGACAGCTGAAAGCTAAAAGAGATTGTTGATTAGGATCAGTAAGTTCTAATTGCTTCTAGAATATAATAGAAAAAGTTTCAAAAGAGACTTCCTGGCATGTCTCCTCTAGAGTAACTTACAATAAAGGTCATAGCTACCCACCCTCTGGAATCTCTCAGTAGTAGATGTGTCTGAGCCAGCAAGAAGTCCTGTTGTGGGAATAGCATTCCAGTGGGTTTCTCTTAAGCCCAACTGAGTTCAAATCTATACTCTCTCATGTCTTAAGAAATTTAGGACAGCTTTCACTCTCTAGAGCAGCATGGGCCAGGAAAACTCTTGAGATGATGTAAACTGTTCTATGTGCTGTCTAATATTCTGTACTACTCAGGACTTACTTTAGCTTTTGGAGCTCTTAACATAAGGCTAGTGTAACAGAAGAAATATATTTTAAATTTAAATTTAAATTCAAAGGGAACATAAAACTAGAAGGTATCAGTGCAGCATTACAGGGGGCCCACTGACCAGATGTTTAAACATCAATAACTAATTTAAGCACACTGGTTTATTAATTTATTCAAAGAAATATATTCTTAGCAATAAAAAGTAAACTATAAATTGTCGGGTTTTACTTGATTTTAAATAGTGGGAACTAAACAAGAGTCACTGAAAGGCTCCATAGGAAAGTAAGCCATACCCAAACAGAAAACAAGCTGTTTCTTCATCTCATATGATAAAGTGTTCATCATATATTAAGAACTTACAAGATCAGATTCTTCAGGTCAGAAGAGTAATTGATTGTCACCAATTCCATGGCTTTCTGTAAATTCTCTCTCTGAATTCCTGCCAAAGAGTTGCAAGCCAAAGCCAGCACAACTTTTCCTAATGATATCAGATCTGCTTGCTGACATGAAAGAATAAATACAAATTTTAATTTATAGGTACACATTTAACACACTGATAATACTGTCTAACTGGGGAAAAAACTCATCATTATAAGTAAGCTGCAGAGCTTAGGGCAGGGTTCTCAAAACTGGCACTCCAGAATCACCTGGAGTTTATTAAAAAGATGATCTCTGAGCCTCTCCTCCAAGGATTCTCATTTAGTGAACAGGCCCAACATTTTTAAACCACTCAAATAATGCTGCTGAGGGCAGTTCTACAATTTAAGAAACATAAAGCAAAAGTGTGATAGGAGAAAGGGGAAAGGAAAGGAAAAGAAAAAAAAATTTTATATATATATATATATATATATATATATATATATATATATGTAAGATAGTACAGCTAGTTTCTCTTAGTTCATTGAAAAGAAGTTTTGTGCTGATACCTTTTTGAACAGTATTTCATACCTGTATCTTGTACTCTGAGTAACTACTATGAATATAACAATGTGCAATGTATTAATTATTGTTATTCTCCTACTAGACTGTTTTAAAATTCTGTTCTATTGTAATTTTTACATTTTTCTATTTAAAAAGAAAAAGAAAGAAACATAAAGCAGTTTGATGCCAACTGTGGGACTGCTGGTTTTACAAGGATTTCTTTTTTTTTTTTTTAATTTTAAAAATTTAAGTAGAGCTGATTTGCTGTTACAACAAACTTAAGTTTACTATACACTGGCTTTATTATGATCATTGCAATTAACATATATACTTTTTTCATTTTGTATGAATCTTAGAATATAGTATGAAGATTGGAAGGAAAGTTATTATTACAAACATAAGCATTAATATTGGAGAATGTTTGTTCTCTAGACCATCAAAAATAGTGCAAACCTCAATGAGATTTCATCTGTCTTTGTTTCCAAATAAGACTATTTTTGCTTGTATTATAACAGATCTTTGAGTTCTGAAACTACCTCTTTCCTACTCCCTGCCCCACCCCCCTTTTTAATGATTTACCCTTGTGAGGCTTTCTTTTTAAAATGATTTTCAAAGTAGGGTAAAGTCCTATTGCAACTCCAGGAAACAAAATGGTCACCCTAAGAAACCCTGCTTGGTAGTCAGTCACTACACATGACATGCCTAAGAAAATGTACAGCTCCAAGTTAACAGAAGATCATTTGAATTAATTTCTACCAAAGATTTCTGTAAATCTTCAAACTCTGAGATCTCATCTGAACTACGTGTCTGACCACTGAGTAATGGTTTAGTATAAGAAATTTTCAAATTTACCTGTGTATTAAAATCAACTGACAACAAAGTCATCTCTTCACCCCAGTTTGGGTGTTATTATCCTGGCGTAAGGGCTAGGTATGCTTTTCAAAGCATTCACAAAAAGTTCTCATACACAGCCAAGATTGAGAGTCACAAGGATAGTGGACATCTGTAAATGGCGTATTTGGAGAATCTGGCCTTTTAAGCCAATCTGACTATTTTCTCATTAGATGATTAACTTTAACAACATTCTACCTAAAGAATACAGGATCAGAGGAAGTTGAACTCCATTACTAAAACAACATTTTGGAAGTTCAAATTTAAAAATGTATCTAAAAGTAGCATTTGTGGATCTCACACACTGAATATGAGATCCTATAATCAACAGAAGAACCCATTAGATACACAAGCTACTTTGAATCTATCCGAAGAGACCCAAGAGGAGCAGTCAGAATGAAGGTCCAGTGGGCAGAAGGGAAGTTGTGTAAGAGGCACTGTCACCACTGCCCTCACAGCAGCTCTTGGAGGGCACTGCTGTGCATTCTGAAGAGTCGTTTCAGTCACACTGAAGGTTCAAGTGAAACTTGCTAGGTTATATTAATGAAATTATAGAAATCTTGGCCAAGAGAAATCAAGAGGACATATGTATGCTAACTGCAAATTTCTACAGGTGTTATACTCCAATGTATTCAGCAAAGCAAACTGAAGGTGACTGGACTATTTATCAAATATTTTAGTGGCAGGTACCAACACACAGTTTCCCACACCTCAAAACAGAGACATTTTCAATTTGGCTTCACCTTGAACTGATGCTGAACTAACCCTCCATCCTAGAGCATTCCATTATTCCCTAGTATGAGACAGGAAAATAAAGGTCCAAGGTAGCTGAAGAATTAAGTGGGTTAAAAAAATGGTATCTATTTTGAGTACATCTTACTACCTCTCTAAATCTAACTTGAGGCAGAAACATCCACTTTTAGAAATAAAGTATGCATAACATATGATCCAGATTAGATTAGAATACTTTTTTAACATCATAAAAACTGAGTAACTCTTTTCTTTATTTCTCAGCTAAATAATTTTCCATCTGATATTCTGCTTCTTACTTTCATCTTGTTTTTCCCCTCATTTGTTGAATTCAGGTTTTCCCCCCAACGTATTTTCAGTTTCTTCCTGATTCTTGATTTCTTTCTGATTTTTTCTATGGCTCTACTTAATGTTCATTTTACAGAAAGTCAGTCTTTAATCACATGTCTGAAACAGACTATAAAAAAATTGACTGCAAGAAACAACACACTTCTTTCTCATGTACCTTCTTTGTAAAATCGCACTCTGCCTTTCAGGACTGGCTTTAATTTTCTCCTATACCTCATAGTAAATAAACAATACAAAAAAAAATATATATATATCAAAAAGAAAAAACTCCAAAACACTCTTTACTGCTGAAAAATAAAGAGGTCTACTGGCTGAAACTTGACTGAGTCTACGAAGGCAGTTACTGAGTTATAAAATCAGTTGCCACAATGCTTAAACATAGCTGTTTGAACTCAGGGATCTTTTTTTTCTTTTAGAGAGTCTGGTTTTACAAAGTAACTACACAATCTGTAAAATAACTGAAATATAGTACTGTACATTTATTAAAAAAATTAGCAAATACTATTACTGTGATACAGAAAAACAAAGTCAAACTAGCCTCTGTGTGTGTGTGTGTTTGGAGGGGGATGTGTTGAAGATTGAATGTGGGGCCATATACATGTTTGGCAAGTACTCTACCCCTAACCTACATCCCCAGTCCGTATCAGTAATTTCAAAAATAAAAAACCTCTGAAGAAAACAATGTAGAAATAACATGTAGAAAAACATTTTTTGTTTTGTTTTTAAATAGGGACAGGGTTTTCTACATTCTTAGAACAGAAAAAATAATTTCTATTATCCTTCTAAAAATTTATTTTCTTGGATACAGGAAGAATACTACTTTTTAATAGCCAATAATCAGTCACTTTTGCAAGCACAAAGATAATGAAGAAAAATTAATCAGGGCCAACAAATTAGGCATTAAGTGCAAGAAGAAGAAAGTTGTCAAAAAGCACCACCTCAAAAAGAAAGAAGGGGCAAATCATCTTAGGTGGAAGAAAGCTGCTGTTGAAAAAAAGTCAGTCGGAATTCTTCCCTATATTGCTTAGTAGATGCTGCTATCAACCAGGACAGCTGGCTGCCACAGGGGTTAGGTTAGGTGGCCTGGCAGAAAGGACGGAAGATAGCCTGCATACACCTGAGTCCAATGATTGCCTGTAAGTCTTGGGTGCTGCACTGCCTGTGGTTCAGTAACAAGAGATGTATACATGAATTGGGACAAACATTTTCTTAAACTATCTTACTGTCTCCCTTTTTGTTTCGATATTTTACCTTATACTGAAATGAACTTACATCTTCTTTCAAAACTTTAAACAGAAATTGAAAAGAGAAAAACAATAGAAGGGTAAGGTATTCTCTGTATAATTAAAAGATATTACCTTGTACCAAATCACAGGGTTGATGTCAAAACAAAACAAAACAAAACAAAACAAAACAAAACCACCCCGAAACACTTATGCACAAAGAACTAAAACTGCCTTAAACTCAGAGCTGTATATCCCAATGTGAAGCATTCCAATACAAACTGGACATAAAATATTTACTGAAAATAGCCACGTTACTCACACAGAATAATCAAGGCAAAAGCAACTATTCTTAATACTTCTTTTTTTTCCCGAGACCTGTTCACTTTCTTTCTTCAGCACTAGGGATCATGTTCACCAGGGTGGTGAACATGCTAGGCAAGCAATCACCACTGAGCTACACCCCAGCCCCAGGGTCTCATTTTCCTATACCTTATCCTATAACTAAGGAAATAAGAAATAACAAAATCGCTAAGAACATCATGGGGCCTAAGCAACACAAGCAGAATAAAGTTAGATAAAGCAGAATTCTGGCAATATGCAAGAAGTGAGTGATAGGTGCAGACTAAACAAAAGAAAAAAATGACTTAGAAAATGACACATCAAAGCATTTCTAAAATTTTGATTGGTAGTGGAGTAAGTGGTCTAAAAGCAAAAATGAAAAGGTGTGGCTGAAGAAGTGAAGAATAGCTGACTAGTGAATGTTTCCATCTATTGTGAGGACAAATTTCCTACTGATATAAATGCATTTCTACCTTGAACAGCTGGTGTCTCTGACACTGCCATTAATTTTGTACATTCTAACTTGCAAGATCTCTTACACTATCACCTCATGGCAGTTAAGAAACATGTTCACAGTTTGCATACAGGCCACCCAAGAATAAATTAAAATCTAGACTTAACTGATAAACTTTAAATAAAAATTTATCTTTTTAATTATAAGTAAAGCATCCACGTTAATTTTTACTTACCTGGTACTGTGCCATTAATGCCAATGGATTATTATTTTGACTGTTATCAAACGTTAAAACATCAAAAATTCCAACACAATTTACTCGCAACCTTCAAGGATCACAGAATTTAAAGAAAATAATTAGAATAATTTTTCAATGGATATTTAGTATTTCCTCTAATATCTGGACAATTTCAGAATAACGTTTATTCCCATCTGCACTCCCATATAATCTCTACCAAATATTTTAAGAGGTAAGGAAATTAAGGCCCAGGGATAACCAAAGATTATGTTTCTGGTTCTAAAAGTAATATCACTTTTATTTTTTGACTAATAGCTTAGTTTCTTTTTTATGGCTCTAAGTTGTTTATTAGTTATTCATGAAAGAAATCTAGTTTCCTAACACCTGTGAAGACGTACCAGGCACTTCTGCACATTTTACATGTATTAACACATTCAAATCTCTCAATTTGTGAAACAGGTACCTCAAAAACAAGGAAACTTGTTCAAGGTCATATAGAACTAACAGAGCCAAGATATGCACCCAGGGAACCTGGTATTAGATCTTCACTCTTCCATACACACCAGTATTCAGGATCAAATTCAGGGGTCACTCTACCACTGAGTTACATCCTCTGCCCTTTTATTTATTATTTATTTGAGAAGGGTTCTCACTAAGTTACCAAGATGTCCATGGTGGCCTCAAACTCGTGATCCTCCTGCTTTTGCCTGAGTTGCTGGTATTAAAGACACTGTACCCAGGCAGATCTTCAGTTTGTTATGCTACGCTGCCCAACACAATTTTCAAAATTTTGGCAACTCAAACTCAGGTAAAGTCAAAGTCTGTATTGTTTTACTCTGTATTGGTGGTCCTCAAAGCACAGACTCAACCAGCAGTGAGAGTGCCTCTCAGGAACATCTAAGACCTGCAGCCTCCCAGTCCACTGCGAGCAACACCCAGAACTCTGGAGTGGAGTCTGCGAACTGATATTCCGCAGTTCAGCCTGAAGGGATTTAGGTTCATGTAGAATTGTGATTCCACGTTAAAAAAAAAAAGTTCTATTAATTACTTCTTCTCCACTCCCCTAACCTATATGCCTTTTGACCCTTACCAAGATTTTTGGTTAATAATGATTAAGAATTCAATATTTTGAAAAAAAACCTTACAAATGAATTTAATGTTCATTGCAATTCTACATGAAATGCATGAAAATGCAAAATTAAAACAAATCATTATATTTTATTTGCTGCCACTGGTTACATGGTTAAAAAAAAATAGTCAAAATGCTAGTACCTTGTTTTGCCAGTTATCAGAATCTTTGTTGGGTCCATAACTCGACATGCCAAACCTGCTGTATGAATGGTACGCAATGCAGAACTCAGTTGGACAATGTATGCCCAAATGAGAGATTCTGGCAATAATCCAGCATGCTGCCTGGGTAATGGTCCATCGTGTTGACCTATAAAGCAAATAAATCAAGAAATGACATCTTCATTTAAATATGCAACTAAAAGATTGAAATATCCAACTCAAATTAACCAAAAAAAATTCATGTACATTCACAGCACAGTATGTCAAAATATCTACGTACTTATAAGAGGAAAAAACACACGTGTACAATTTAGGTTTGGTGTATTAGAATTTAGCAGGCAGGCCCAAAGTTTACTATGATTGAGATTATACCTTCTATATTACTGGCAGCAGCAGAACTCTCCCTGAAATATTATTTTCCATGACCATATACTACAGTTATTGAACAATAAATAAAAATTATTTAAGGAACTGTTAGCAAAAAATTTTTAAAAATCCAAATTTTCATTAAAAACAGGAAATGTAGATTGTCACTTTACTTAAAATGTGGATAATCCGAGTCTATATTACTGTTCAGGTTTTGGTCGTTCACTCTGTGGCTAAAGGAAATTACAAGTCTCTAACATTACTTTATGTTGAATATTTTCCTTATTCTATTCAACCTCTTCCATTGCAGGTATGTCAGGATGATACCTAATTTACATAGACATAAATGCAAAACACTGAATGTAAATTAGGTGTAATGCTGAAACACAAATATATTCTGATCTACTGTGAAAAGTAATCATTTTTATCTAACAATTATTGTGAGTGCTTCTGATAATATTTCCTGGGTTAATATTAATGCTTAAATCAGAAAAAATGAATGTAAGTTAAATTTAATGCAGATTTTATAATTATTAAAAGTAGCAGTTAATTATGGAAATGATAATACAAAATTACAGCGTGGTATAAAATTGTAGTAAGAAGCACATACAAAATTTAAAAACTATTATCTCTTGATTTGGACAGAAGTAAAGATATTCTACAAAAACAAATTTAGATGATTCAAAAAATAGTTCTAGTGATACATACCAAAACAATGTTGAAGATGACTGAAGAGTTTAGGGACTTAGGATATAGCTCAGTGGTAGAACAGGGGCTTAGTATGCACAAAGCTATGGATTCAATTCCCAGCACCAAAAAAAAAGGTTTATAAAATTATTTAACCAGTAACTAATGTGCTAACAAGGAAAATAAATATAGAAGAATTTATAGCAAACACATACTACTTGCTTTGTGCCAGATTTTATTCTAATTGTTTAATTCACTTCAACTCATTTTAAACCTGTTTTCAATCCCTAAGTGATATCGTATTATTCCCATTTTTAAAACTAGTTTATTTTTTATAATGTGATTTTTCAGTCTGTGCTAAAATAAATTATACAGTATAAGAAAACAGTTGGTTTTTCCATACGTGTTTGGTATGTTCAGGCAAGTTATAATCACTCAAACAAAATTTTAAATATTTGAAAAAGAATTAATTCAAATAATACTTTAAATAATTATCCAAACAATATTTTAAATATCTGAAAATATTTGAAAAAGGATTAATTCCTGTGAAAATGTATTATTACATCAAATAATCAGTCTACACCATTAATAAAATAGTTAACTTTTTTTAAAAAAGCTACAAAGAATTACTTCTGAATAGGGAACATTTGGCAATGTCTAGAGAAATTCTGGTGTCACTACTGGCGTGGAAGGGCTTGCTAGGGGAATCCAGTAGGTAGAGGCCACGGTTAAATATTTATGAAATAATTACACAGCTACAGAGTTAACTGTGCTGAGGTTAAAAACCCAGCTATAAATTAAAGCCAACAGTCATTTCACAGGTGTTATTACTAAAATAAACTTCAACAGCAACCATACTCAACTATAGGAAAAGTTATACCACATCCCTTCAACAAAATTCTGCATATGCCTACAAATGACATGGCAAAAGGAAAACAATGACCACACTACATGACCAGATTTCAATGTGAAATAGCCCTGTAACCACAACTTTCTTCTTTCAACTGTCAGAATGCAGAATGAAAAGTCACAAGTAAAGAGAAATAATACATTTTTATATGTGATTAGTCTTTAGTTAAAGGAGTTGCAATCTGATTCTATAATAGGGACTCAAATCTTGCCCCTCTTTAATTTCTACAAGTTATATATATTCAAGAAAATCTTTAAAAGATTTAAAACCATGGTAAAGACTGTAATGCATCTTTCTTGGCACTAAACCAGAAAATGAGACTGTCCCCCAAAACACAAATTAACACAAGTCTCAAAATGGATTTACTTTTTCTCTAAAATAATCTACCCTTAGATAAACATTTGCTAGAATAAAATGAAAACATTTTGGTACTGTGCATAATTTTAGTTGTAAGATTATTATTTAAATAAATATTAGAAAGAAAGGCAAGAAAATACTCCATGTTTAAAGTTCCTTGAAAATCTATTTTGAAGACTGATTCCCTGAATGTCACGGAATCCTACCTTTAAACAAAACGATGTGCTTAGGGAAGTAATAACATAAATGACAATATAGTCGCATAAGTCTCTAAGTGAATCAAGTTATATTTAGAGAAAACAAAAATGGGATACATTTATAATAAATTAAAGATACAATACGATTATGAAATGGTAAAAATGAAACAATGCTAAAGGAGGCAAAAGCAAAACAAGACTGCAAAAATGCACCAAAGATTCATGTCTGTGCTTTGACTATAAAGCCATAAATATTACTCTTTTTAATGTGTGCATTTTATAAATCATCTTTATTCAGAGAGCATCATACTTTGAAAGAAAAATTATTTTAAGAGGAAGAAGGTTTAACACATTTTCCATTTATTTCAAACATCAGATACGTGAGTCTTTGAAACCCATTTAAACCTCAGAAAGTATACATATTATTTCCTAATTTTCTGCAGATTAACTGCATTTCTTTGAAACTTTTCTTCTTAAAATGCAATAGAATTGGGTACCGGAATGGCTGAGTGGTTAAGGCACTGGACTTAAAATGCAATAGAAGCCTTAAACTGAATCATTATGAGGACAAACTTACATGTATTTAAATTAAAAACTATTTTTTCATAGAGCAAAAGCATTTATCAAAATATCTTTTTCTTACCCCACTTTCTCTTTGTGAAATAGGCATCAGCATTAGGGTCATTAAAGTGTCTGCTCATCATAGTTTCTCCTCCAGCATGGAAATCATATGCAAACACAAGTGCTTCAAATAAAACACAACCAATCATTATTGAAGCCTGGCTTCAAATAAGGAAGCTCAGCAGCAGAACGACAACTACACTGTAAGTGTACTCACAGGGCTCTGCAAATGCTTTAGTGGTAAACACTTCACGCAGGGTTACAATATTGGAGTGCTGAATTTTTTTCCACATATCAACCAACACCATACACTTTGTGTTAACAAGACGAAAACCTGAAAAAGAGTATTTATTTTTCTACTACAATAAACTTTAAATGACATCTCTTGTGGTATTCTATCAGAAATGTAAATAAAATCCTGTTAATGCATTGCTTACAAGGTACTCATTTCCAAATGAAAAAAATTATTATCTTAATTTGTATGCTATGAGTCAATATATTCCAGAAAGTATGAATAGTCTTAGCCTCAATAATACAACTATAAAAAATTATCTTCCTTACCATGTATCCTCCGAAGGCAATACGGCAGATCATCTTTGCTATTCACAGCTTTGTAGCAAGATGTAATGTAACCAAAATTACTTGATTTCTGTATACGGTTGGGGGGTGGCAGTGGTTCTAGAGGGAATAGGCTATGGTAGCTGTCAACTTCTGTAGGAACTGCTAGAATAATTCACAGGAAGACAACTTTCAATTACAGATATTCATAAATCAAAGTAATAAAAGATCAAATCTACTATAAACCACTTATGTATCAAAACACACTTATTAGAATAGCGTTGGTACTTACAATGATTGTATGGCTTCACTATCAATAAAAATGGGTATTATAAAACAACTAAAAAACAACTAAAGTCCATAAACTAAAAAATAGTTCCTCTTTTACAGCACAATACACATTTTGTTTCTCAGAAATAATTATTAGAAACTACATTTAACATATTTTTATTCTAATGTTGAATAGACCAAGATAGATTGTTTCTTTAAACATTTTATTTTGTACAAAATACATTTATCTTTTTGTTTTGTTGGTTTTTGGTACCGGGGATTGAACTCATGATCTCGCACTTGCCAGGCAGATGCTTATGCCACTGAGTTAAATCCCCGGCCATTATAAAATATATTTAGACATGAATTCTTATTTTTTACAGCATAAATTCCAAACAAATCACATTGAATTAAGCAGTGTTTTCATGTGTGTATCTAAGTATGTACTTATCAATGTAACAACTGATACTGAAACTCTTATTAAATACCAACCTTTAGCTCAGTAACTACAACTCAAGGAAATTTCCTCTGCAAAATCAGAGAGGGTTGGGCCGGGGATCTAGCTCAGCGGCCTAAGCGCTTGCATGGCAAACGCAAGGTCATGAGTTCAATCCCCGGTGCCGCAAAAAAAAAAAAAAAAAAAGAGAGGGTTAACTAAAGCAGTACTCACTGCAGCTTAACAATAACGAAACACTGGCAATGGAAATGCTAAGAACAGGGAACTGGTTATACAAAGGTCTTAGTACAATCTTTCAGAAGAACACAATAGTTTTAAACCCTAGCAGAAAAAAAACATTACTACTGTGACTTCTATGTACCTTGAAGAACAAAAAATTATGTTTAAGCTTATATAATGTACAGGATTTGCTCATGACACATGTTTAGGCTTTAGCAGCTATGTATCTTGAGTTCCAATTTGGTATTTCATTTAAGGATTGACAGGTTGTATACTACAGCTGGGTTAGAGATGTATATAGTTCAGTGGCAGAGTGCTACCTAGTGTGTGCAAGGCCCTGAGTTTGATCACCGGTACTGCAAAAAAGTTGTACACAAAAATGTATGCCATGATTTGTTTCTCTATAGGGAAAATGGGCAATTTACAGTCCTTTCTTTACTGCTCCCCACTGTCTAACGTAAATATGTATCAGTTTTACAACCTAAAAAGACAAGCAGTTTTTAATGCTTTAAATACAGCAAGTTTTGTCTTCCACTTGGACAGCTTCATTTTGTTTAACTGTCTTGAATTACTTACGAATGCTCACCATATTTCAGGTGAACAAAGATAAATCAATATGCAGTATATGCATAGAAGACCAATCAGAAAGGAATATAACAAAACTTTAACAACGGTAACTTTTGAATAGGAAGATTTATATTCTCTGTACAGGTGAAATCCCATTAAGAAAAGTAATTCCAGAGGACAGGTTCAAAAAAACCCCTCCACCTTTGCCAAATACTCTGTGTTTGTTATCTCTCAGTTCTCACAACAATCCTATGAGGCAGGATTCCACATTTTATAAATAAGAAAAGTAAGAATTACATAGCTTGGAGAGGGAGTTGGGATGTGAGCCCAGGACCCTGAATTCTGAAGTCTCATACTCTTCATCTCCAGATTTTGGGCATAGTTCAACACAATGATAGACTGATTCAATGTCACTTATGAACCTAGATTAAGTGGCATATTCTACTACAATAAAGACAGTGTAAGGGAAATACATGCACATGTAACAGTTAACCTTTACTTCTACCAATTTATAATTTTTCATTTGATTGATCCATGTAATTTCCACAAAGAAATCAAATGATGGATAAATTTTGCTTCCTGGCTATTTCACATGAAGCACTATTTTAATACAAGGAGTAATGAATGTGAAATTTAAAAGATGTACTGAGCACTCTCTTGTACCAGTGAACCCATATTAATTAAAAAGGGGTTCTTACCCTTGAGAAGCAGAGAAAAAAATGAAAGCATGCAGATTTATATAACACATAACACAAGACAAATAGTTATTAAAAAATACAATTCATCATGGCACTAATTCTTAAACTTTTAACATCCTTCAGAATCACTGAGAGGCCTTGTTAAAACAGTTTACTGGTTTCCAGTGTCAAGTTTTGAGTCAGTAGGCCTAAAATGGAGTCAAAGAACTTACAATTCTATCAAGTTCCTAAATGAAAATGAAAATGAAGATGCTGGTAAGGGACCACATTTTGGAAAGCATTATACTATGGAAATAGAGAAGGAAGCCAAGGATATTAGGAAAGATCGCATGAAAAAAGTGGCATTTTTTACTAATGCACAAGATGAAGGTAAGACTGTTCTCAATGGCCTAAACAAGCAGAAAGGGGGAGCAATGATGAAGGAATTAACAGGACAACAACGAGGCCTGCAGGTGTACACCATGCTTAGGAATGGCACGGTCTCATGTGGTGGGAGTGCAAAGTAGACTAGAGAGAGGGCAGAGAGTGCCGACAAAACTCAAGCAGGTGTGTTAGGATTAGATCCTAAGAAAACAAATGCCATACTTGGAATATGAAATTTATTATTTTATTATACTAAACACCTAACCATTTTCCAGCAAGTCGTATAAATTCTACAGATGATACAACAAATTTGTGCTTCAGGGGAAAATTACACTATCTAAAGGATACCTCTCAGGTGTGTGATTGTGTGGAACCTATTTTGCAATTCTGTAAACCATAGATAATTCACAGCACTACAAAATAATTCTTGTCTAAACATGAATATTCTGTCCTGACTAATGGAGGTTCCACTGATTTCCCCTGGTATCTTATAGGGATTGCGTCAAATCTATAGGTCAATTTAAGAGTAGATATTTTAACAGTATTACATTGAGTTTTTGAATCCATGAACACAGACATCTTTCCATGCTATGTCCATCTCAATTTCTTTCATCAATGTTAAAGTTTTCATTATTAGATATTTTTACCTCTTTGGTTAAATTTATTCCAAGGGTTTTATGTTGGGGGTAATAAATGGGATTGCTTCCCTGATTTCTAGCTGAAAGAATTCACTATTAGTATATTTAAAAAGTTACTTGGTTTTTGTATGTTTGTTTTATGACTGCTGGATTTGCTTCTTAGTTCTAATAGTATTTGAAGTCTCTGGGGATTGGTATGTAAGGATAAGCTCTCTGTGAACAGTAACAATTAACTTTATTTAAAAAAAAATTTTTTTTTCTTTTCTTTTTTGTGGCACCAGGGATCAAATTCATGGCCTCATGCTTGCCAGGCAGGCACTTAGGCCACTGAGCTAAATCCCTTCTCTTTCTGAGACAGGGTCTCACTATGCCATTCAGGCTGGCCTTGAGCTCACTTTGTAGCCCAGGCTGGTCTCAAACTCACAGCATCCTGTCTCAGCATCCTGAGTGCTGGGATTACAGGCGTGTACCACCAGACCCAGCTATTTTTTAAAATTTGAACATTCTTCTAATCTTTCTCTTGCCTGGTTGCTCTGGCTAGGACTTCCAGTAGGATGTTAAATAAAAGTGTTATTGTTGCTCTGTTTACTTTTTCACTCAACCTTACTCAACCTTATCTTAAAAGAAAAAGCTTTCACCTTTTCCCCATCCACTATTATGTCAGCTGTTAATCTTACTTCATATGGCCTTTATTATGTTGAGGTATTTTTCCCTCTATACCAAATTTGCTGTTTGTATAATGAAGGGTTGCTAAATTTTGAAGACAGGACTACCTACTGTTGTCTTCCAGTCAATTTAACATATTCATGAATGAATGGGTGCCTAGATCACTATCAGTAACTAAAACAATAACTGTAAGGAAAACAGTCTAGAAATAAAAAGCCAAGAAGAAAATCAACATAGAAGATCACATATGTCTTACATAGTCTCTTGGAACTCAGTTTTTTACTTACTATATTACTAAGGTTCTTCTGTATTGTTGCCTGTGAGTATATTTTCCTAATTTATATTGTCATGGAACATTCCACTATTTATTAATTTATCCACCATCCTACAAATGGACATTAGGATTGCTTCAGGTTCTTGTTGCTATGAGCAGAGTTTTATGAATATATTGTCCATCTTCCAATTGAAATATTCAGGGGTTTTGCCTTATTTTAGGATCAGAACTGTTGCATCAAAGGGTATATAGTCATCTTAAGGAGTTTTTCCAAAGTAGTTAGAGGTTCACCAATTCATACTACCACCAACAATACATCTGAGAACCTGCAGACCTATATCCTAACACTTTAAGTAGTCAGTCTTTAAAATAATATCTTACTTGTGTTTCTCTTTGGAGACAACAATCTTTGTGCCCTGAATAGAAAATCTTTCCCTATTAAAATGTTAAACCTATTCATTTAATATTTTGGGGTAAGGTTGTACAGTTTCACTTTAGATATAGAAAAAAAATTTTTTTTTGTTTTGTTTTCTGAGACAGTCTCACTATGTAGCTCAGGTTGGCCTTGAACTCATTGTGTAGTTCAGACTGACCTCAAACTCATAGCAATCCTCCTGCCTCAACCTCTGAGTGCTAGGATTACAGGTATGCTGATACCAGGCCCATTAACATTTTAATGTGGCTTAAGATAATGATCTAATTTTATCCTCTCTACAAGGAAAACCTTTGTTTCTAATGCCTTTTCTCTCCAATGATATGTCACCTTAATCACAGAATGTATCAGGCTCTTCCAGGTCTGTTTCATTAATCAATTGGTTTAACCTTGTGTCACTACCACATTGTTTTAATATTACTACAGACTCAAATCACCCCTTCTCTCCATTCATTTAAACTAGAAAGATTAGTCTTAAGACATTTAGTAACAGCCACATAGTCCTTTTGATTCTTTAGCAATCAAGTTGAAACACATTGGACTATTCTGAATCTTAATACAACCTGGTGCTTCAAGATTATTTCTAAGCCAAATGTATTCCTACTGTATTATTTGTAACACTTTTCTAAATTAAATTTATATAGAATCAGTTTCAGAAAGAGACTGCAATCTCTGAGAAACACTATGGTGCAATCAGAAACACCTAGGATTAAGTCCTGACCCAGCCGGCCGCTCATTGTCCATTGCTCACTATCAACAGGTTACCTCAATGATCTGCTCTGCTTTCCTATATATGGAAGACAGATGATCAAATGTTACAGGTTTTTCATGAGAAATAAAGTAAGAAATGTAAGCATTTAGTCCTTCAATGCCTAGTATTCAATTTTTGGAACACCCATAATGGAAACACAAAGAAATTTTTTCTCTTTAAAATCTTGTCTCTTGAATTTTTCTAGGTAACACATATGAATTTCATGGAAAAATTCAAAACTTTCAATCTTCGGCAGAAATGGGTTAATGAGCAGACTGTATAGAGCACAGGAGTCTCAGAAATAATAGTTACCTTTATCTTCTACTTGAGAACCTATACATTAAATTTCAGGAGAAAATCATATTCAAGTTCACAGTGAATCAACATGAATTTTAACTTTTTAAAAATTAACTAGAATATGGTAGAACTAATGGAAAATGAACTAGGTAATCAATAAATCTTGAAATGCTTCAGAATATTACATAAAGACATGCAGTACTACATAAGAAGTGTAATGGCCTCAAAAAGGACGAAAAGTGTATTTTACCTGGCATATCTGCTTGATCAATTTGAGCCATTGTTATTAAATGTCTGTTGATCAGCTCCTAAGAAAAGGAAGCAAGTACACTGAAATTCAAACACTGCTTCTGAAATCCAGACTGCCTATTATACTATTAGCTGGTAAGTAATTCCCAAACTATCACACAGAACTTTCTTTGGTGAAACAAAAATATTTCTGAAACTCTCAGTGCTAAATGAAACTGTACATGTCAAATTATACTTAGTTGTTTACCAAAATATAAACAAAACTAAATTATTTACAAAAAAAAGTCATGTATGTGGTACATGCCTATAAACAGCACTCTGGAGGCTGAGGCAGAGGACTGCTGTGAGTATGAGGCCCTATGTAGGCTTAAAAACAAAAACAACTAAACTACTACATAAACTTATTTTAAAAAATTTTAGCTCTTAAAATAAAGCTCATTTTTGTGCTGCATCATATACTCTCAATCTACACTTACCAAAAAGCTTTATAAAGGTTGGAAACCATTAATATATGTACTTCAAAGAGCCCTTTGAATACAAAGATTTTGGAGTACAGAAAAGTAACCCATATAAACAGATATTCTATTTTTATATTCTAAGTTATGTGAAATTTTCTTAAACTACATTTCCTTAAATAAATATAAATAAACCATAAGCTTTAATTCTATCTGCTTTAGCACAGGGTATGTCTGGACAGTGTGCTGGGCATACCTGTCGGAGTTCATCTGCCATGAAAAAGGAAGGTGCATTTGCTTTTGGTTGCATATAAGCAACATGAGGTGCAGTTGGAGGATAAATGTGATAGTTTGGAAATACCTAAAAAGGTAGGAAGTGGAGAAATTCAATTACTAATTTTTCTTAGGTGATAGGCAAAGACTAATAAATTTTGATATATTTTAAATCTTTATTAAAACATTAAAGATTTAATTATTAAAAATTAATGTCAGAGAATAGCTGTTATTAGAATACTTTCTGAAATAAATTCATTTAAAAATACTCCTACATTTCAATCATAAATGTAAAAAAATCTTAAGAAAACATTTCTTCAGATGTAGTAAATTTTAAGCTCCAACAAGAAGGCAAAAGTAGTTTTTTGGAAGAAATGTCACATATACAAAGAGTTCACTGGGGTTTTTTTGGGGGGAGGTTTTTGTTTTTTTGGTACCAGGAATCAAACTCATGAACTCGTGCATGCCAGGCAGGCACTGCTGCGGAGTTACATCTCCGGACCTAAAAGGTATTTTTTTTCTAAAGCAATTGGAAGAGAGGAAGAGGGCAGAAATTACAGGTCTTTAGGTACAGTAAGGTAATGACTAACACCGCCCTGGCTGCCCAAAGAATTATTATAGTCTTTTTGGGGTCAACCTAAACTAAATGCTATCTACACATCTGTTAAACATTTCAAACACCAGCGGGGAAGAGGACCAAATTATGCTAGATGAGCAGTTTAGGTGGACAGTAGGATGCACTTATAACTTCATCTTCCAAGCAAACCACAATAAAGTTACTAAATCTGTTTCCAGCTTTTTGACTTTCTTTTTTCCAACTGGACTCATTCCATCACCCTATTTTCTTCTTTTTATTTTCTTTACTTTTGCAAGGAAACTTTTCTCTCTTCTAAAAATGAATTCAGTTGTTTTCTGTTACCCTCACATGATTATTCTGCTCAGGATCTCACCTGGAAAGTGATTTTGCAATAACTATAAGATTTTCTTTAACTTGTATCTGCAGGGAGAGTAACACCTCTTTTTCTTGCTTTGTTTTCTTGCATCAGATAGCATAGTTTGGCTTAACTATCTCAGGCTTGCCATGAGCATAAAGGGTGAAGAGGAAAAACAGAAAGTATGCCATATTTAATCTCTATAAAATAGCAGAGAAAGTATTGTGAAACCTAAATTCCTTCTTTCTACAAATATACAGTGAAATATAATAAAAATATAAATAACTATAAGAGAAACCAAGAGAAAAGTAATACATGCATAAAATCTTTTAAAAATCAAGCTTCTGCTTTATTTGAACTTCAATTTGGTGAGTCATTCTATGATAACTTCTGAAATATTTCTGATCCCCTTCCCCAAAAAAGTGCATAAAACTATTACTTCTTTTAAACTATTTTACATGACTTCCAACAACTTCTATACATGTTTCACATTTATTTCTCAAGAGGTGGTTGGGTATTGCTATCCTCACTATACAACAGTAGAGACAGCCTGACATACAGAGATTCAGCATTGTCAAAAACCATCCTAGAATTAGGCTCTTAAAAAAGTAATCTGTTCTCTTTCCAAACAATTTTTCATTTAATTTGGGAATAAAAATCTTACTGAAATTCAAACATACTTTTCTGTCATAGTTCTTGGTGATGAAGAGGGCAATACTAGGGATAGAACCCAGGACCTCACACAAACTAGGCAAGCAAGTTTCCACTGAGCTACACTATCAGCTTCCAAACACATTCTTCATATAAATCTATCATCTGTAATTGTCAAATGTCTATGGTTTAAATCAGTTATTATTTTAATGGAAGTTGGGATTCTTACTCATGAGTTCATCTAGTATGAGCAAAATAATAAAATTAAAAAGG